>JAHPZR010001139.1:0-13735 GCA_019787425.1 Platygyra sinensis | reverse complement strand
GCAATATTACACATTAACATTTATTGGACATTTTGATGACTGCACGAAAGATGTTTTATATGTAAAAGAGCGATATGTACTGTTGGATCTAACACCCAAAGATTTAGATTTAGTTAATTAGGTACCCTCTGGGAACGTTTAGTGCGTGTAACAAGTTTTTTGCATTTTTTCGTTTCACATCTTTCTGCATAAATATTCCTAGATTTATATTTCAGCATTAGTTTCTACTAGCGCATCGTGCAGTCTACTTCGATCTGTGAAGAGTATATTTGTATTAAGCACAGTCATCTTGTAGTAATCCGTTATACGGAGTGTCTATCTCTTCGGGCCACAGTGTCATAACAACGTAAGTTT
Organism: Platygyra sinensis; assembly: GCA_019787425.1. Classification (NCBI taxonomy): domain Eukaryota; kingdom Metazoa; phylum Cnidaria; class Anthozoa; order Scleractinia; family Merulinidae; genus Platygyra; species Platygyra sinensis. The sequence goes on along the minus strand of JAHPZR010001139.1, from coordinate 13,381 downwards.
ATTTTCCTTTTAGAATTGTTATTTCGGTTTATTTCTTTGTCGTTTCCGTGCAGTGTTGCATATCCTTAGTTCTGCGTATTATTTTGCAGTTTAAACCTCGATTTTGATTACCTGTGGATATTGAGTGTTAAATAAATCACGTTGGCCCAAGAAGTCGCCTTTGGCAGTAACATGTACAAGAAGAAGAAATGAATGATTCGGATAAAGAAAGTGCTGAGGTAGAAGATAAATAGACTGATGACAATTACCATGTAGCTATAAACGCAGTTAATCATTGAATAAAGCAATTATAGAAGTGTATTAAAATTTCGCGTGTTTAATTTTCGCGTATCCTAATTTTCGCGTGTCTTTAATTTCGCGATTTTTACAAATCGCAAAAATCGCGAAATTAAAACCTCGCGAAAATTAGTACGAATAAGCTATATCTTTTAACGACCTCCCTTTGCTGTACGAAAGGATGGGAGGGTCTTTAAATGTTTCTCTAAGCACAGGTTGATTCTTTATAAGGTGCCACTTTGCCATTAGGATATTCTTAAGATTAGACACACAAGGGCGATATTCTGTTACAAACGGTAAAATTCTTTTGTGCGTCTTTTGTTCATTATGTAGCGCCGACGATCTTTCGTTAAATTTAACTTCTGAAAGAATGTTCTCCGAAAGGTTATCTGGATAATCCCTCGCTCGTAATTTCCGTTTGAATTGCTTAATGTTATCTTCAAAAGTTTTCTCTGAAGAGTTAGTTCTAAGAAGTCTTAAACCTTTAATGAAGCCTTTCCTGGCGCCCGGAGGGTGACAGGAGAAGAATTCTGTGTACTGGAAAGACTCTGTAGGTTTGAAATTAGCCTGTTCAAGGGGTAGGCTCTCGGTAGTTGGAGACGAGCGAAAACGAGCGAGGAAAAAACGAGGGAGGACTTAGTCCTCCCTCATTTTTTCTCTCGCTCTCCCTTTTTTTCCCTCCCAACTACCAAGAGCTTGGAACAGGCTAGTTTGAAATGTGTTCGCACGTCAAAGATAGATTCTCTCTCGAATCTGTAGCCCTAATGCGGGGTCCTATGAACATATGCATCCAGAAAAGTTATTTTTGTGTCTGAAATCTTAGCCTGCGTTGCATACGAACCTAAACCCCGGTATAGTCCGTCTGCGAATCAGCGACCGTTAGCTTGTTCCGCCCCCCGCGTGTTACCAAGCTTTTTTATAGTAGGTTCTAATTGGCTCTTGCAGATGGCTGTTCTTTCGTGCACCGTGATTGGACGAGTGGATCTCGTGGCACCGCGTAACCATGATTCCACGTGACCTACTCGTCCAATCATGGTGCACGAAAGAACAGCCATATGCAAGAGCCAATAAGAACCTATTATCAAAAGCCTTGGTAACACGCGGAGGGTGGAACAAGCTAACGGTCGCGGCTGATTCGCAGACGCACTATACCGGGGTTTAGTTTCGTCTGCAACGCAGGCTACTGAAATCTCAGCCATAAATTTTATGGTCGGATGGTGATTGTTAGCTAATTCTAAGAGAGGCTTGTTACATCCATTGAGACTAGGACTGAATAAAAAAATCTGTTGTATCTTTAAGATACGATTGTTGTGCTTTAGCGATAGGCTAAAGGAGAATGTATTTCTTTTAGGTGTTTGATTAGGTTGCTTGGTATTAGTTCTCACTGGGATAATTAGGCCTTTATATACCACTCCTTGTGAATATCGCACCACTTGACGCCGACCAGTTTACTCGAGTTGCACGTTGTTTTATAACGGTTTAGATTTTTTGTTCGATGCCGGGCGACGAACAAGAAACGGTTACTCGACAGGATTTAACTGAGTTCCCTACCTTCCTACTCGAGCAACTCAAGTCTCACACTTCTGAGCTGTCTTCTTAGCTTGAGAAGGCTTCCACCGACGCCGAGTCTGCATTATCCGTCTCTAAACAGCTCAAAGTCGAGAGCGAGCTCAAGTTTTCCAACCCTGGAAACGAAAGGAACTATAAGTTCAACCTTGAAGTTTTGGATCTCCTCGAAAGCGTTTCGAAGGCACTTCTTGTTCAAGATTCAGCGAAAGCATCCCTACTTTTAAACAATTCTATTAAACTTCTAAAGGAACGCAAGAGAAAGATCCGAATTGCTGATTCTTCCGAAGGAGGTTGGCTCACGGTCAAACATTACGAGAGCAACGCTGTTGCCCTTGACTTGGAGGACGATAAAACGACCCGCGCTGCTGAAAGGGAAGCTCTGAAAGTCAAGACTCGCAGTCGTGCCAAACGCCAAAATGTTGAACGCTTGCAGGGAAGATATCTCAGCCATACACCCTTCGAGGACACTTCCAGCGCATTCAGTTCGCCTCCCCAAACGCTGCCATGTACCAGCAACCCAGGGATTCCTACAATCGCCAAAGAGGCGCTTGCCAGTTCTGTGGCTCCTCCGGACGTTGGTGGAGTGAGGGTCCCGTCAGGCTTGCCCGAACCTTCACCGCCGGAAATGCTGTTCACGCTGCCGGAGCAAGTCCCAGCACGTCCACCACACGCTAACTCACGCTCGCAGTTCTTGGACAACTTGTCTTTTAGCGTTTCAGATTTATTGTGCACCGACCAAGGAACTGTTTCCACCGTGCCACAACCTGATGTTGCCCAGGAGTTCATGACACCTATGGAAGATAAGTTACTGACAATTCTCTAGCGTTTTATAAACAGAACTTGTATGAGTATGAGCAAGGTACCGCAGCAGCGGTAGTTAAGGGTCGACTAAGGGCACACTTACTATTTTGGGTTGAGATTGGGGCACCTCCTTGGGTCATAGAAACTATCAGGTCAGGGTATGTTATCCCCTTTGAGACTATCCCTCCCGGTGTTTGTTTGTTTAATAACAGATCGGCTCTTGAACAGGGTGATTTTGTTTCCTCTGCTGTTTGCGATCTTCTTGAATTGGGTTTGATATCCGAAGTCCTTACACCTCCTACGGTCATCAATCCTCTTTCAGTGTCTGTTAATTCGGATTGGAAGCCTAGGCTCATCCTCGATCTCCGTCACGTTAACAGTTATATCCCAAAAGCCAAATTCAAAATGGAAGATTAGAAAGTTTTCCTCCAGTACTTGTCGCGTGGTGGCTACATGTACAAATTTGATTTGAAATCGGGGTACCACCACATTGATATCTGTCAACCCCATCAACAGTTCTTGGGTTTTCAGTGGGCTCTGGGTAGTGCTAAAAACCGATATTTTTGTTTTACTGTTTTACCTTTTGGGCTTTCGTCTGCTCCTTACCTGTTTACGAAGATTTTCCGCCCGCTAGTACGCTATTGGAGAGGCTTAGGAATTCATTTAGTCCTTTATTTAGATGACGGAGCTGGCTGCGAAAATGATTTTCTCTCGACACAACACTGTTCCGACATTGTTCGGTCTGATTTGGTCAGAGCGGGTTTTGGTGCCTAACTGCGATAAATCTGTTTGGACCCCTGTTCAACGTTTAGAATGGTTCGGTATCTCTTGGGACCTTCTTAGTGCCATTTTGTCCATCCCTCAACCTCGTATCGATCGATTATTATCTGCTCTGAGCCTGTTCAAGGACCGTTTGCCTTTTGTCACCCCCCGTTTTGTTGCCTCTATTGTTGGTAAGATTATTTCCTTATCCCATGTGTTGGTAATATTGCCCTCATTATATCGAGATTTTTGCAGTCTGCAGTCACCTTTCGGGATGCTTGAGATACTCCTCTTGATTTAAGTCGTTTCCAGTTTTATCCACAATGCTTGGACGAAATTCATTTCTGGCTCGATAATTGTTCTAAGCTCAACTGTAGGAAGTTATTTGAGTACTCTCGGCCAGTTTCTATAATCTGTACTGACACTAGTGCCTTCGCTTGTGGGGGACATGCCCTTCTTGTTGACAAGGAGGAGTTTGAACTGTTTTACAAAGCTTTTTCCCCCATGGAATCCACTCTTGATAGCAATGGCAGGGAATTGCTTGCTATCCTTTACTCGCTTAAGTCGTTTAAGTCGCTTATCCAGGGCAAAGTAGTCAAATTGTACACTGACAGCAAAAATGCTTCGGTTATCGTCAGTAAGGGCAGTACATCACTCAGGTTGCAGCGCCACGCTCTTGAGATCTTTCAATTTTGTGCCGTTAATAATGTGTCGATTGAAATTGAGTGGGTCCCCAGGTCTCTCAATGAGTACGCTGATTCGTCGAGCAGAGTCATTGATTTTGACGACTGGAGTGTCTCTACAGATTTTTTCGCATACATTTCGTCTCTTTTTGGTCCTTTCACAGTCGATAGGTTCGCCTCCCCAGATTCAGCCAAGTGTGCAAGGTTTTATGCCAAATTTTGGTGTCCAGGTGCGGAAGGTGTGGATGCTTTCAGTGTTGATTGGGCGGGTGAGAACAATTGGTTGGTGCCACCTATTTATCTTATCAGTCGTACAATTTTTCATTTAGAGGTATGTGGCGCTCGGGGCGTTCTCGTTATCCCCAAGTGGCTTTCAGCAGCCTTTTGGCCAACTGTGTTTCCGATGGGTGGATTTAGGCCTTCCGTTCGTCAAGTGGTTGAATTTTCTGACCCTTCTTTTGCTTTTGCACCTTTTCGGGATGGTCACAATACAATATTTTGTCCGTTTAGATTCAGGTCTGCGGTTTTAGCTTTACTATTGGACGGCTCTTCCCCGTTTCCTGAGTTTGTTTTCTTACATTTTTCACACTTTATTGCATTTGAGTCTTTCTGTTTCCGCTTTTATAGCGCGACAGCATTTTTTGCCTACGCTTTATATTGTTATTTGTGAAATTCGTTCCTTAAGCTATTGTTTCACGCCTCATGGCCTTACGTGGCGTTTTTACGCTTTATAGCGTTACTTGGTGTATATCGCGTTATTTCTAGTTTTGTGCGCCTCATAGCGCTAGTTACTGTTATGCGCTTCATAGCGCAAATTGTTGCTGTGCGCTTCTTAGCGCTAGTTGTTGTTATGCGCTTCATAGCGCTAGTTGCCGTTATGCGCTTCATAGCGCTAGTTATTGTTATGCGCTTTATAGCGCTAGTTATTGTTATGCGCTTCATAGCGCTAGTTATTGTTATGCGCTTTATTGCGCAAATTGTTGCTGTGCGCTTCGTAGCGCTAGTTATATTGTTGTACGCTTTATAGCGTTTATTGTTGCTACACGCTTTATAGCCTTTTGTATAGTTGTAAGCAGCGTTTGTTGTTATTACTGTTCAATATTTAATAAGCTTGTGCTTATAGAGTTACTCTTGTGTATCTTTATTGACATATTCTCTATGGATTTGAGTTTCTTCTTATTATTTACATGCCTAGAACCATTGTGTTCTGCTTCATAACCTTTATGATGAAAAGCTGGCTCATTTTCTTTCTTGCGCATGCTTTTACCGGCGCTCCATAGCTTTTTTAACTACTGGCGTTACTTTTGTTCCGTCCAGTCTCCCACTGCTCCAGTTTTCTATGTCTTGTTGCTTGTGTTTGTTATCGGCTCATTTTACAATACTATTTGTATTAATATTCTGCCGCTTTTGTCTCAGTTTACACATTCTTCAATTGCTGTAGGTCCGCGGATTGACGCCTTGAGACCTTTGGAAGAACTTATCCCCGGTGTACTGGCAGCAAGTAAAGCTCCTTCTACTGTAAAAGGATATCACTCGCAATTTCAAAAGTGGAAGGCATGGGCCCCCTCTTTTCCTGGAGTCGTGTGTTTTCCTGCTTCTGCTCTTCATTTTTCACTTTATCTTATTAGCCTAGTCCAATCAGGATCGGAGGTGCTTCTGCAGCCGCTAATAACCATTTACCAGATCGTGTTATTAAGAAGCATGGTCGTTGGAAGTCAGAGAAGGCCAAAGATACTTACTGTAGAGAAGATATTCAACACCAGCTCTTAGTTACTCTTAATATTGGTATTTAGCGTTTTTAGCCTTCCCACACGCTTTGTTATTCTTGACCATTGCTGGCGGCTCCCTCCACTATTTGTTTGTTACTTGTCTCTTCTACTTATAATAGAAATGTTTTCTATTCGGCTGAGCGAAGCGAAAGAGAATAGAAATGTGTTTCTTTTAGATGTTTGATTAGGTTGCTTGGGATTAGTTCCCACTGGGATAATTAGGCCTTTATATACCACTCCTTGTGAATATCACACCACTTGACGCCGACCAGTCTACTCGAGGCTGTTCTTTCCCTAATGTTTGCTGCGGAGCGAGCGTAGCGAGCGTAGCAGCAGTTTATAATCTAAATATAAAAGAAAGGTAGGAAAATTTGAGATTTCGCTGTGGTTTTTAGCCTCGCTTTCAGCGGACCATAATGCTCTTTCTGTAGAAGAGCCTCGCTTCCAACGGACCAGAATGCACTGCGAAAAGTTAATGTTTAGCGAAACAGCGCCCAGGCCTCGCCCTCGCCACAAGCCTTGCTGGAGGTCGTGTCGCCTGGTACTCTCGTCTCCACGTTCCTATTGTACTCGAGATAAAGACCACAACTATAAAGAAGGTCTTCACTGTCATCCTCGTTTTTGAGTTTCGACGCCGGTTCAGGTGAGTGCTAGTGCACGATGACAATTTCATTGCAGTGTTAAAGTAGATATATGTCGTTAATACTGGTTGATATCAAGTTTGCCGTATTTAAGTTACACTGTTGATAATACCAAGTTTGCCGCAGATAAGTTTATACACTGTAAGCTTTTCGATAGTTCTGTCGTCTGCCGTTATTATGAATAACTCTGGCGGCTCGGATCTTTCGGCCGACGGGCGTGAAAGAAAATGCAATAATATTTATTTTCGTCCAGGCGGTCACGTATTCTCACAAAAAATTGAACGCAGTTTAAGTGGTTTTTCGCTTTGTCGTTTACTCCTGTAGCTGCCATGTGCTTCTTGCCGAATTTCGCACCTCGGCTACATTCGATATTTTTTTAAAACTTCTTTCGGTGGTTTCAGAAACTGACGTTATAGTGGTTATCTTGCTGTGCTGGATACGTTTCAGTTTTTTTGAACTACAACTGTACAGCTTGTTGTCTCTAAAATTTTAGTACACTTGGTTTCAGTTACTATAGAACTTACTGAAATGCAAATTTTCAGCATGCCAACATTCATTAATATAACGGCAAATGTATTCAATAATAAATAATGGGGATCACTGAGCAAGATTTTGATTTATAGCAATTTCAGGGACTTGACCAAAAACAAAATAAGTGAATGACAACCATTTCTGCACAAGCTCTATACAATCCCTCTGTCTAATAATAGTTAATTTGCTATATCACGCAACTCGAATTGCTTATGCCATAGCGTGACGCTTATAGGAACAGAGTGCGCAAAGCGATAGATCACGTACTGATTTAATTATATTCAGAGTAACAAAGGATAGTTGAAAGCTAATTTTAGGGATATGAAATACAATAGGGTTTAGCGACTCAAGAATATAACCGCAGTATTGTTGTAATTAAACTCCATGACACGTATAAGCCACTGATGTAAGACTTTGAATTCAGACCGGAATAGACATTGAGAGTGAAACATTGTATAGAGATTGGAAGAGAAATAAATGCATCAAACGAAAGATACAGTCCTTTGATGGTGAACCAGTGCTGGGAGATATTCCCGAAAACCCTTTTCCATATTTGCAAACTTCATCCAAATTTCCGCAGCACTTTCATAGCTCTGGCTACACTAGTTTTATTGTTGTTTTTAATAGTGTGTGACTTTTTTCTTATATTTCTTGGCTTGTAACCTGTATCCAGTGTGTTCCCGGCTCAGATTTTTGTAAATAAACTCGACCATTGCTGGCGGCTCCCTCCACTATTTGTTTGTTACTTGTCTCTTCTACTTATAATAGAAATGTTTTCTATTCGGCTGAGCGAAGCGAAAGAGAATAGAATACCCATTTCTTCGTGTTTTTCCGCGAATATTCAGATATTCTTAATAGGGCTCCACCCCTCTCTTTGACTTGAGATCTGTGGAATATTTCATCTCAAATCATTTAAAATTAAGAAATCACTGCTTGCGTTAAAGTTTGATAGTAAAAAACATTGATTTAGCAGTCGACGGCTAAATGTCAGCTAGCTGAAAGATTGAGGATTAAGCTCACTGGAATATCCTGCTTTCACATCAGTTTTTCGGACACAATTGCGGATCGTTAAAATTAATACCTTAATCATTGCTATTTATAGTGCAGTAGATATATTGGATACAATTTTTTTCGGTAAAAAGGGTGTAACCACGAATTTCGTGGCCCTCATAACGACGGCTTCAAATTCTTTATAACGCCCGATACAGGCTCGGATTCAAAATAGCACTCCAGACTTGGAAGATGTTATGAAGGCTTGCGTAGAGTTATTCATTTGCTTTAATTTATCAGTAATTTTTTTTTGTCTACTCTTATTTTTCTTCAACCCACCGACCTACTCACATTCAAGAGACAAAGGATAAAGGGAAACAAAGGATTGTATTTTATTGCACCTCAAAACTCTTCAAACCTTTCTTTTCGCGAAACTGTGAACCTTCTTGCAAATCCTCCGATGGTCCCTGAGCTCGTGGTATGCGTTCCTTGTGAACGTTTCTCGAGCCGAGTTGTGCGAGTAGTTTAGTAGACGGGTATTCTGCAAGAGGAAAGATAGCTGGTCCTAGTTAATAGTACATAGGTATGAATTAAGGAGAAGAGGTTCCAGGGTAGATAAGAAATGATAGCGAAATGCCAGGGGGCTGAGAAAATGTGTTCGTTAAGTAACGCTGGAACGATATACCACAGTCCTGTTTCGTATATTTCAGTGTTAGAAATCTTACCCAGGCTGAATTAGTACTAGGGAGTTTATAAGATAACCACGACGGCAACGGGAACGTCGCTAAACAAAAGATTTAATGAGAAGAACGATGGCTGTACACGTGTGTTATAACTCTTTGTACAACAAAACAACAACGGAAAACGTTCAATTCTGCGTTGTCTGAAGAACGTGAACTACGACGACTAATTTTTTAAAATTCTATTTCAAATTTGTTCCGGTGTCCCAGATTTAATTAGTTTCGTGATAGCTTTGACAGTGATAAACAAAGTAAATGTCTTAAGAGTATCCCGAGATTCGTAGGTAAAATATAAATTCATTTTTGAATCGACGTTGTTTTCGGCGGCGTCGTAGTAGCTTCTTTTAAAAACTCCCTAGTATTCTACTTTCTACGGGCTTTCGACTTCGACTTGTAGAGGTTCTTTATATCGGCAGCGTTAAACTGTATTAAAAAAGTTTAAAGCAGTTACTGGTGTTTTTTATTTCAGATAAAGTCTTGAATAGTTGCTTAGAAAATTTTGTACCCTAGAGGAATGAGGTCTTGTCATTTCAAACCACCCACCTAACAGACCTAAACAAAAGGTGCGCCGACCTAGTGTCGGCCGCTTTGTTGATTGCAGAGAGGGTCTTTTTGGATCCTCGTTTTGTGCTTACCGAGACGAAGTTTGATTGCTATTCATTTATGATGGGATAATGTTTCAATTTTAAAAATAAATATCGTCCCCTAATTCAAATTGGATTTAAATGCTTAAAGACAATATCGGGTTGCAATATAAAAAAATTCTTGATGGAAGCTTCCTACCTCACACCCTGAACACTCCTTATGACACAATGTAAATTCTTTCCAACTCAACAGAGCAAGCTCGCCTTGATTTTTCTTTTTCTTTATGTTGTGTTTTTCTCTCTTTAAACCAGTTTCTTCCTTAAAACCTTTGTTGGTATACAAAGCACAAAATCCAACCAGAACTCTAACACCACTTTTTTCTACCAAATGACGCATATAAGAAGAATCTTTTTCCCGAGAGTAATGATCAACACAAAATGGCGATATTTTGTGCAAAAGTTAGAACACTTTACTTAAGGACCTTAATCAGCCGACAACTGATTAAATAACCAACGCGTATTTTTCGAAAAGTAAATACGGTACATTGGTGCCCTTAAAAATATCTGGACAGCAGATTCAGTCTCCTGGAGATAAAATTTTGAGACTCTTGAAAATATAAACAAGAGTTGTACACCCAGCTGGGAACCTAATTGCTGCTTCATGAATTGTCTGGCTGAACAATCACAAAATGACTATTAAAAGTAAAATGATATAAATTGTAATTTCTTTAGGTACGCCAACATGGTGAACCAATAAGTTTGTAAACAGTCACTCATGACTAATTCAAAATGATAGGAAATGTAACTTTTTAAAGTGCGCTCAGCTGGTAAACTGACACTAGTTGTTTTATGAATGGTAAACACTCTCCCCATGACTATTTTATTAAAATGATGTTGTAATAAATTGCAAGATCCAGCAGCTGGTCAATTAAACTGTCCATCGACTGAGTGCAATCAGTAGTATCGCCACTGACCGGATAAGCCAAGCGCACAACAGGTAGGCATAAGTATAGATGGGTGGATTTTTTTCTGCATGATCACTGTAATGGCGTTGCCAGTTTTCCCTTTTATACATGCATAGGTTTTCACATCTAATCAACTTTTCGCTTAAAAATATTACCTTCTGGAGAAACTACAAGTAGTATTTTATGTAGAAAAATCTTTAAAGGATTGTTTTTAGGCGCAAAAGATATACCACAGTTAGTTTTTCCTAGCCCGGCTTAAAAGCACACAACATGTGTAATACGCTCCCTATGTTCTGTTCAACAATGTAGCGCTGAAACGATTTATGGGTTGGCCTGAATCTTTACTGATATAAACAAAATTATTGGTTGCGATAAATTAATCTGTCACTGTTCACCAATTTTAGTGGCCATGTTCAAAACGCGTTAAAGAGGAGTCCGATATATCTTTATCAAAGGGTTTACATTGTCAAAAAGGGCAGCGGGTTTAAAAAATTGTACACGTGTAAATTGGTCCAAATTTATGAAACACGCTCACTTCAATCTCAACGCATTTGCACTAAATGTAAAGAATTCCTCAAAGAGCATTTTACGGGTGAGTAAAAGAAAAACGCTTTTAAATTTCACAAGCAGTTAAATCAAAATATTAGAGAACTTAACCAAACCACGGTGGCAAACCCCAACAGACAAAAGGTTTAAACAGCAAAACAATAACTACGCACGTATGTAAATAATCCTTAATTTTACATGATGGCAGTGAGAAGCTTCTTCTCTACTAGCCACTTATATTTTTCCAGCAGACTTAACTAGGTCTGTTTATTTTTATTTACTTTGCTTTCCTTATTTGGTATTAGCTTTCGTGTTTAAATTTATTGTAGTTTAGGTAACCGTTACTTCTGAAGATGTATGTTGGAGCATACGAAACGTCAATTTCTTAAATGAAAGTTTTACAACATGCGTTGTCTCGCTATGTTTATAACCGCAGTTTATTTGTTATTTTAATGATCTACATTACTCAACCAAACTGCTTCCTGCGCCAATCTTTATTACACGTCTTTAATTTATAAGGATCAACCTACAAGGTCTACGTTGTTCAGAGCGTTCAATTCCAAACGAAAATACGAAAAATTAGCCGTCGTCGTTCGTGTTGTCCAAAATCCAGAACTTAATCATTTCACGTTGTTGTTTTGCAGAGTACGGCTAAGAATTGCGCAAAGGCTTATACATAAATTTTTGTATTTTTTGTTACAATTTTCTTTATTTTTCTTCAGGTTGAGGATGATTTCAATGACCATGAGTCTAATTTGGATCGTGTTTCTCTTTTCCCTTCTTACGAGTGGAGTTCACTGCGAAAGTAAGATCTATTTGGTGAAGAATGAAACGTTTAAGCCGTTTAATGCGTGTACTCGAGTACCAACCGTTTTTCTATAATTTGGAAAAACGAAAATCAGACTTCGATTTTCAATTTTCAACTTCAAAGAAAATGAAAATTGAATATTGAACATCAAATTTCAATTTTCAATATACAAGAAAAGCTAAAATTAAAATTTGATATCGATTTTCAATTTTCAATTTTTAATTTTCATGGAAAATTAAAATTGAAATTGGAAAGCCAATTTTCTTATTTTAACTTCCGGTAAGTCGGAGAAAGCCTGGAACAAACAAAGACCGGATGGCAATGAAAACGAAATGGAACTGTTCGTGCGCTTTTGCTGTGAAAGGCTCCATCAACGCCTCCCCGGTCCGTGGGTGATCCGTGGGTCATTCGTCCATTCAATTTTCGTTTAAAATCGAAAATTGAAAATTGATGTCAATTTTTTGATGACCGTGGGTCATTCGTCCATTCAATCTTCGTTTAAAATCGAAAATTGAAAATTGATGTCAATTTTTGATTTTCATGATATTTTATCATAAAAAATTAGAAAGTGCCTAATTGAAAATATTTGACTATTTTCATTTCGGTAGAACATTGAAGTAGCACTTATATTTTAACTTTAATCTTGTCAACAATAAAGAGAAAAATGAAAGTGAGCGGCAATTTTGTTTTTCCGACAATGTTGCAATCTGTGGCACGGCTTAGTTTTTCTGTTTTCGAGGAGTCTAAACATGAAAAATTAAAAATCAAAAATTGAAAATTGAAATCAATTTTCAATTTTTGTTTCTGGGCAAAGACGTGCGCACTCGAAATGACAAAAGTACCCCAGGGTGAGCTGGAGAGGGAACGCTCGTCGTGGTCCCCAGTCCCTAGCGGCCTTATGTCTCGGCGCCATCTTGAATGCCAGAGAGACTCTTAGAAAGAGTTTTCAGCAAGGAAGCGGCAAATTTAACAGTCTTGAGCAGTCTTTACCACTATGGACGACGTAAGCATTGAGTACGTGAAAGATCTTGTTGTGACTCAGCGGAAAATACACTCTGAAGTCAGTTTGTTGCTAAAAGCGTATCCTGATAGGAGAGGACTCAGTTCGAGGTCACACCAACATAATTTTTGGAATCGCTCTGCATTTCTAAAGAACATCAAATACCATCAAGAAGTTTGAAAGAATCTTTCAGTGGAAATTCTGTGAAAATTTCTGACTGCCGGGCATTTAGTCCATTTAAGACCTTGCCCGGCTGCCGGGCATTTAGACACAACGTTCTTTAAACAAAAGCTTCGAACTGACCTCGAACTGAGTCCACGGACCCGTACCGATTTCGGAATCGAAATTGAAATATGAAAATTAGCATTCGAATTTCAATTTTCATTTTTTGTGAAAATTGAAAATTGAAAATTGATATCAAATTTAAAATTTGGTTTTTCTTAGAGATTGAAAATTGAAATTTGATGTTGAATTTCAATTTTCGTTTTTTTTTTTGGAAATTTAAAATTGAAAATTCAAGTGCATTTCGTTTTTCAATTTTCTAAAAAACGAATGGCTCTCGAGTACACGCATTCATTTAAACCATTCTTTTCTTTTCTATTAAGTTTGCAAAGGTGGGAGGAAACTATGGTCGAAGCTCTAATTTAACCTTAGTCTCTTAGCTATTTTCATCAATATTTTATTGTATATAGATAATTAGTATAAAGTTACCGTAG
>JAHPZR010001137.1:47500-70604 GCA_019787425.1 Platygyra sinensis | reverse complement strand
AGAGTGGACTGAAAATGATTGATTTAGAAACAATGGTTAAATCCTTACGACTAGCCTGGATAAAGAGAATTTTCGGCGAAAATGACGGCACGTGGAAAAATTACTTAGATCACGTACTAAAACGTTTCGGTGGCCCTCTATTATTTCATTGTAATTATAATATAAAGGATCTCACAATCTCTTCTCAATTTTATACCGAGTAACTTCAGTGGTGGGCGGACTTTCGAGACGAGTTTTCTGCAGAGAAACCGTGGCATAATATACTATGGAATATCAAAGACATTCGTATAGATAATAAACCAATATTCGATAAGACATTTTTCGAGTCTGGTATTACGGATGTAACTGACCTTCGATTTGATTTAAATATTACAGAGTCCTATAATATTATTACCACAAAGATGAAAAAGTCAACATTTTGGTATGGGCAGGCCTCAGACATGCAGTACCGTCCCACTTAATTTCAAAATCCGAAATAAACAATCGCACCTTTTTAACATTGCCACCCTCTCTGATTATTGAAAACAATGTTTTTGATATCCTCATGAAAAAATCAAAAGACTATTATAAAATGTTAATCAGCAAAAAAGCACAATTCTCTAATAATTCTTTAGTTCTGAAACGTGATTTTAACTTAAACGAAGATCAATTAAGAGAGGTGTTTCTTCTGCCGCATATTGTGTGTTCTGAGGCTTATGTTAAGACCTTTCAATATAAGGTCCTTAACTTTATTCTCTATACCAACACCAAATTATATAAGATAGGATACATTACACACGATAAATGCTCTTTTTGCAAGTTTGAACTGGAAACCCTGTTGCACCTTCTTTTTAACTGTGTATACTCAAAACTTTTCTGGAAAGATTTTGAATTTTATTTTTACTCTTTATCAAAAGAATTTGTACATCTTAGCTTGCAAGATGTATTAATCGGCATTATAACTTCAGAATGCCCCTTACTAAATTATTTCTTGTTGATAGCAAAACTATTTCTATGGGATTGCAGAAGATCTCAAATACTTCCAAGCTTAGCTGGGTTTAAAAGAAAGATCAAAATTAAATTTGAAACGGAAAAATATATCTGCACTAAGAACAATACTTTAGATAAATTTATTAAAAAATGGGGGACAGTTTGTCCTCTGTAAACAATAACTGTATTCTAACTATTTTTTTTTGTATAGCTGCCTTTGTAACCTTCTATTGCCTTTGTAATTGTATTTTATCATAAATATATTGTACGTTTAAACCAGTATTGTAAGTTATGTAACGATATTGTAAGTAATGATTCATTTGGCTTAATTAGTACATTGTGTTTGTAAGTAATGTTTAGTATTTGTAGTAGTCGTAGTATTGTAAGTAGTGTGAGTGCTCTAACAAAATAAAATAAAATAAAAAAAAAGGTTTATTGAGAGACAGAATGTAATTTCCGCGAAGATCATGCATAAATCCAGACTCTACGTTAACAGCATACACCAGGCCTACTCCTGAGTATCTGGCTAGAAATCTTTTCCTCTGGCCGCGCTTCAGCCATTGGATGAGGGCCAGTCTCGTGCTTCTTAAGTTGCCTCGCTCATGCCCAAAAAGAATTCTGGGTAATTCTGCCATTCCATGACAAGAGAAGACTGCCGATTCGCATTTTATATATCAATGTATATTTTTCATAAGTGTCGGGCCACCCAGTCCTACCAGCAAAATACCGCATCGATTGAAGGTTTTAGCTTTCAAAACTTGCCCAGATCGTGTCAGTAGGTCCTGGAATTCGTCCACAGAAAGGCCAGAGAGACAACTTCACTCGTGAACCGCCATGTGTACAACAGAGCATTTTAGGCGTCCCACGGTCTGCATGAAACCATCTCTTACCTCTGTCTGAGAGAATACCAGACACGCACAGTTCTTACGTTACGTTTATGCCTGTAAAATCAACTGAAATGTCAATTGCTGGTTTAAAAAAACAAAACAAAACAAAAACAAAAAAATCCAGCATGTTAATTATTTTTTTTTGGTAGCCTAGGTATCGGAGAGTCAGAACATTTACGCATGCGTTGACGGAATGTTTGAACAAGAGAGGAAAACGCAGTACCTCCAGACACCGTAGCTGGAGCGTCATACCAAACGAGTCATCCCGGGATTTCGGCCCGTGCGATCGCTTCTGGACGCAGTTGGCCCTTCGCTGCTTTCTGCTACCGACCTCGCCTCCCGGTACGGCATTGAGGGAGAGATATGTCGGCCCCTAAACCATATGTGACAAATCCCACGCCTACTCACAGCTCCAGACCGCCCTTGTCAATTGAACGTAAGAATTAGATGGCTTATATATTCAAGAGAAAAGTCATTTTATCTGTCATATGGTAAGCACTGGAGTCGCAGATTACAGTGTGCGCACGCGCCCTACGTGAAAGTAACATACATACAGGCATAAGCTTTATTTCATCTCGAATTTCCGAATAACTAGAGGAGCTAATATCTTCGAGACATTACATTTACAGCTAAAATACATAGCATATACAGATAACTACTAAATACATCATTTTTAAAGATATATTCATTAAAAAGGAAAGCCGCTGTACAAAATGAGGCCCTGGATTCTCTTTTAAAACCAGTAAACTCATATTTACGGATAAAATCAGGTAGCGCATTCCGCAACTTAGCTGATACGTAAGAAAAAAGAGAACTAAGACCATAAATGGTTGTTCCAGGTTTATTGAGAGACAGAATGTAATTTCCGCGAAGATCATGCATAAATCCAGACTCTACGTTAACAGCATATGTCATGTCGAAGGTAAAATCACTTCAGAAGAATGTGCCTTGCTTTTAGAATGTTTCCAAAATAACAAAACTCGTGGGAGCGATGGAATTCCCATTGAATTCTATAAAAAATTCTGGCTACTAATAAGTGAATCTTTTATTCAATGTGCAAACGGATGCTTCGAAAAAGGTGAAATGTCACGCTCGCAAAAACAAGCAGTCATAACACTTATCGAAAAGAGAGGAAAGGACCGCTCTTTTTTGGATAACTGGCGACCAATCTCCCTTGTAAATGTGGACGCAAAAATTATGTCTAAAGCTATAGCCACTAGAATAAAAAATGGCCTGCCTAACATTATCCATCACAATCAAACTGGTTTTGTAGAAGATCGCTATATCGGTGAAACAGTACGTTCAATTTTCGACATAATGGACTTTACAGCCAAACAAGACTTCCCCCATTTATTGATCTTCATTGATTTCCGGAAGGCCTTTGATAGTTTGGAGCGTAATTTTCTTCAAAGATGTTTAGAATCATTTAATTTTGGTCCAAATTTTATTCGTTGGGTAATGACTTTTTACAAAAATATACAAAGCTGCATTATTAACAACGGCATCACCTCTAACTACTTCACAATTGAACGAGGAGTTAGACAAGGAGATGCTCTTTCCCCATATCTCTTTGTCGTGGCCGTTGAAACCTTGGCTATTGCAATTAGACAAAATTCAATGATAAAAGGCATCACTATTGACAACAAAGAAACAAAGTACTCCAATACGCAGATGACACAACGGCAGTTCTCTCGGATATTAACTCAGGTCAAACTCTTTTCAGACTGCTCGATGATTTCAAGAAGCTCTCAGGTTTGGAGGTTAACCCTGTTTTTGGGCCTTCCGACATCTAGTTTTTGAAAACCAAAGTATTTTTGATCACAATGTTAACAGGTCATTTTATTCCTGCAGTCTGTACATCGCTTTCTTTCAAATTCTCTGAGCAATCATCGGATGAAAAACTTTTTCTGGTGCCATATTTTGGCGGCCATTGAAACCTCTTGGACATGTTCTCTTGTGACGTCATAATGGCAAAGATCATTGGCCGCGCAATCGCATTGCCGAACAAAGAAAGTTGACCCCTCCCTCCTCGTACGTGGGTTTCTTTTTCCTTTATGGTTATGGGGCTCCGCCGGAGCTCCGCTAAAAAGTAAACTGAGAGGTAAAATCGTCAAAATCTATGCTTTTTAAGATCGGTATCCAAATTAACGTCATGGTAACGGTCAATAATAAAAGGTTAATTGTGTACTGAACCAATCCAAATAAAATTCAGGACACGCTAGAAGACCTCAAAACCAAAACCAGTTATCGCTGGTGTTTGCGGTTTACTTTTCTCATACTTGCTACGCAATAATAACTTCTTACAAACCGAGCCCGAGGGCCGTACTGGGGAATATTGGCCCGAGTTCGTGGGCCAATATTCCACCGTGCGGCTCTAGCTAGCTAGGTTAGTAAGTAGTATAGTTTATTATATGGCACCAGTGCTTGTTTGTTTTAACTTGAAACGCACTTCCGGTCACTTGAATTCAAAGGGCTTCCTCCGTGTGTTTTTGATGACGCAAGCACCTCAAAAAGAACAAGCTACCTCGAGTTTGAAAACAAATTCAATGAACGTAAATCATGTTGATTATAAACAAGGCTTCAAGAACGATTTGTAACCGAATTTGTCACAAGTCTCAATAGCTGCAGTTTGTTGAAATTCGGAAAATGGTTTTTGTTGATCCTGCATGGAATATTTTAACTTGCGCATCACAAAATATGGATGAAGAAATGTCGAAGTTGGTTGCTGTGAAATCATTCAAACCAAGGGCTTAGCCAGGAGGGGTCCTGGGGTGCCCGTGACCCCCCCTTTGTAAGCCTTTTTGTAAGCAAACAACCTACAATAGTCATGTGACAATCTGATGAGTACCCTCTGTATAAGTCAATGTGACCCCCCTTTGAAAAATCCTGGCTACGCCCATGATTCAAACATATACACAACTAATGAAGAGGCAGTCTTAGTGTCAATCCTCCGTCTGTCTCTCTATAACAGTTTGACGCTCTTTTCATTGTGGACAGTTCTGCGCTGAAAATTGGAAATTGTTGCGGCTTGTACTCTTCTCCGTGTTTTCCTGCATATTTCAGTGGACAAGAAGTGGCCAAGCCCCTTCGCAGGTAGGGTTTAAGTCTCTCCTTTGTCATACCGTCACCTTACAATTAGTGGAGAAGAGTTTTCAGATCAGTAGCCATCTGCTTATTTGTGTTTGCACATTTTTGCTTCTTTATAAAATCGTCAGTGGCCTCCTGACTTTCGCCGATGCCTGATTCAGTCTCTACGTTAGACGTTTCCAGATCTTCAGGATAATAAACTTCGCTTCGTGAAAAGTCGTCTTACTCGTTCTTATCGCAAAGCTCTGTAAAATATCAATCTTTTAGGCAGTTTCTCTGCGAAGAATGAGAGTATTAACACGTTTTCTTTTCGTAGTTTTCGCTGCAAATTTTGAATTTGCCGGCTTTCAAAAACAGAAAAAATACACAGCTTATGACCGTTTCCATGGAAACGGTCCGTATGGCGAAATCCCGACCAAGAAAGAACCAATCAGAACGCAGGGATTTACCTCAAGCCTATCTTGCCATATAATAATATTTCTTAACTATTTCTGTTGTTTAATGTTTTCTGAGTTTCACAAAAAATAATACAATATTTTTACAGCATTTACTGTATGTAACCAGTCAAAATCAGCAGAGTGAACGATATGAATGAAAATCTCACAACTTAAAAATTAGATCTTTCCTCACGAAATCCTGTGCATGAAATTCGTAGTTTAGCTAGGTCTTTCCTTGAATGACTTTATTGGATCCGTTCCTGGAATGTTTGATACTCTGTACTCAAGATACAGGCAACTGAGAATTCACGCATGTAGTCTGACTACATTTTTGACCACATTTTCACGTAGCTTTCGGCATAAAGGAGACTATTAAAATTGCACGAGCAAAAGTGACAGCTCTACTCTGCATGCCAATAAATATATCTCAAGAACACTACGGTAACACGCACGCAGTTAATCTTATGCTTTTTCGTAGGAGCTCGTGGCTATCTGGGACGCAACCATAAGAAGTGTACGGGAAAACTTCTGTGCGGTTATCATTAGATGGCAGAGGCATCTTCGAAGATTCATGTTTCTTTTTGCAGTGCGCCCTCTAAACAAAACAATTGTACAACCGACACATTTCAACTTAATTTTTTGAGCAGTAAGTTTAACGTTCATTATTGCTGCTTTTATGCCCGAGGTTCTTGTCTTTTCTTCACCGAGGATAGCTAAGAAATTATGTATCAATCCATAGGCTTTTCATGGTGTCCAAGCTAAATGTTACTAACCTTTTTGCTGTGGAATCATTTCTGATCCTGAGAAGATTTGATATTCAATTTGGGGATCATTTGCGGTGCGGGGATCATTTGCGGGCCTATGGAGACTGGAATGAGTGAAGCCTAAGCGTAGCTGTAACGATGTCTGGAGGGAATTGCTGCACAAGCTCTATATTAATCAACCTTATTCGCCACTCCAGTCTTATTTACATCACTTAAGAAGAATATAGAAGATATTTTAAAAATAGCGGGAAGGTCTCGACAAGCTTGTTATCGCTTTTCTAAGGAGATCTCCCTTTCAATACTACTAAGTTTTTTTTTAATGATTAAGGCGGGGGTACACGTGAAGGCTGTTTTGACGTTGCTTAATTCGGCCTTTATGCCAATGTCTCGGTCACATTTCAAGCAACGCTAAATCTCTATGCTTATTTCATTAACCACTGTTTGCCCCTTTTGTGTAAATTTTTGGACATTTTGGGAAAGATATATTTTTTCTCAAAGGATTAGTTAAATTGAGGATAATATGACATGTTGAAGATTTGATGACTTTGGAAAATTGAAGTTTGAAGTGAAGAATTAGTAGATGGACACCAAACAGTCCCCTACCAACCTGGAGCTCTCCTTTGGGGCGTTAACTGTCTCGGTTAGTTTTCCCATTTTAATCCTAGCAATTCCTTTTAATATTACTTCAATCTTCAGTCCTATTAATTTTTTTTTACACAGTTAAAATTTTATTTACAAACATAACTTTCCATTATTACATTGCCTCCTTACTGGATATGTTACAGTCCTTACTTACAATCTTTACTTACAATATATTTAACAACCATGTTTTACCCATTGACTTATGTTGCAGCAGAGAAGGACCTATTTTGTCTACTAGTTAAGCGACTTACGGGACTATATATTTTTTTTAATTCGGAAGAAAAAAGAGAAACTATTTCCTAATACAACACTATAATCTAATTATTTCCTTTTACGAACACCATTACATTGTTTACTGTGACCTATTTATAATCAACTTAATATCTGACCTTTAGATCTATGACTGTTTTAATGAATATTTTCAAGGTTATATTTAACGAGTAATTTGTCAATAAACTCGTGAATGGAGATCATGCATTTTGCTATTTGTTTTGGTTGCATATATGTAATGGCGCGTAGCTAAGGTGGTGTAGTTAAATTTCTTCTTTATTCGTGCATCACATGTACTAGAAAATATGCCAAACAAGACTTCCTCGATGGTGGGGAGGATCTGACATAGGTTTGTTTGGTTGAACCATTGGATGACCTTTTACACAAAGGTCTTAGCGAACGGGCATTCAATGAATGTGTGCTCGATGGCCCGAGGAGTCTTTATCTCCACAATACAGACATTTGTCGTCAGGCTTGATTCCCAAATCTGAACAGTTCTTTGTTTGTTACTATAATTCTATGGATGAGTTTAAATTGAAACTCTTTGAAACTCTTTGAAAATCTTGCCCCAAGTATCGCCATTTATTGAAAGATTTTGGCTCCTGCGTAGAGGGCCTGTATGGTCCTCGTTGTGAGTTTTTGCATGAAGCAGATTATAATAATCTCTTGACTTGGCCTTACCTAGATTAATTTGTACAGTTTCATTCAGAGGGAAGATGTTATCATTGCTGGTGAAAATAGGTTTGTTGAAGCCGTCGGTCTGTTTGGCAATGGACAGAAGGTGCTTCAGGATGGCGCTTATCACTTGATAATATTGGAGAAAGTTAGTTTGGCATGAGTATTTAAGTGAGAATTCCTGGAATGTCAAGAAGTTGCCGTTTTCAGTAAGCATGTCTTTAATTGAAATAATTCCCTTTTTAAACCATTAACTAAAAAAAATCGGTCTGCCACCCACAAGTATTTCTTTGTTGTTGAGCAAAACTATATCTTGTTTTTGGTAGTATTTGTAAAGAGTTCTTAATTCATTAAAACTATCAAGAATCCTTTTGTAAAAGGTCGGTAGGTCGTTAAAAAAAGTCGCATCATAGTTGCATCTTAAAAGAAAGTTCAGTCCTCCCATTTTCTTAAAAAAATGGTTAGGTATGGTGCACCAATTCCTTTTGTCAGAGGCTAAGATTCTAGGAATCCATGCTAGCTT
This sequence comes from Platygyra sinensis, assembly GCA_019787425.1. NCBI lineage: Eukaryota > Metazoa > Cnidaria > Anthozoa > Scleractinia > Merulinidae > Platygyra > Platygyra sinensis. The sequence continues at coordinate 62,350 of JAHPZR010001137.1, read as the reverse complement.
TAAGGCCTTGAACATTATGTTGAGATCTGTCATACCGATTCCGCCCCTATCTGGTTCTTGATAAAGGCCAGATCTTTTTATTTTATCTTTTTTATTATTTGCTCATTTCCCCAGCCAAATAGCCTTCGTTTTCTTAACATTTAAGGAAAGACCAGCTATTCTCCCAAAATCATCGATTATTTTTAGTGCCTTTTCTAGTGATGCTAAGTCAGCGTTAAAGAGACTGGTATCATTTGCAAATTGTGAAAGCTTAATTTCATTTTCATAGATCTTGATACCTTTAATGTTGTGGTCTTGCCGAATTTTATTTGAGAGTATTTCGGACGAGAGAATGAACAGATAAGGAGAGAGAGAGGAGCCCTGGCGGACTCCTTTAGACGGTTTAAACCAGTTCGTTCTAAAACCATTGTTGATTACCGTGCTCTCTATGTTCGAGTAGCAAGTATTAACCCAACGTTTAATATCGTCTCCAAAATTAAAGGAATCGAGCGTCTTCATAATAAACGGCCACTCTAAAGAGTCAAAGGCCTTACGAAAGTCTAAGGATGTTAGTATGCCGGTAAGGTTGTGAGTTGTCGTTGCTTCCATTACATCTACTATGATTCGAATGTTTTCACCTATATATCTTCCTTTTACAAAGCCTGTCTGGTCTGGAAGAATGAGATCTGGGAGTACTTGTTCAAGTCGTTTACCCATTGCTTTAGCGGCTATCTTGAAGTCGACATTTAATAGTGTGATCGGTCTCCAGTTGGATAAATCTAATAATGAGCCATCCTCTTTTGGGATTAGCGTAATTACCCCTCTTCGCTGAGAGATGCTTAGTTCTCCTTTTACTTAAGCTTCATTGAAACTTGCTATTAAGTTATTGCCTAATAGATCAAAGAAATACATGTAGAATTCGGCTGTAAATCCATCTTCCCCTGGGGCTTTATCAGCCTGGAAAGTTTCTAATACTTTTTTGCATTCGTCATATGTAAGTGGACCTTCTAGGTTCTCTCGGTCTTCGTCCGAAAGCTTAGGGATTTTTAGATTGAGGGTAAAAGAGTCCCAATCTTCGTTAAAATAGGTATAGTCAGATGTATAGAGATTTTTAAAGTAAGTTTCAATTTGGTCTAGAATTACATTTCCATTGTTCGTTGTCGAGACGATCCCAACTCGCTCCCTATTTCATTTTTATTTTTTTTCCTTTGTTCTTTAGCTGTACTGTGTTAAGTTGCTATGTTACAAATCTAACCTACATATCTTGTAAAACCGAGCTGAGTTAAATAAATCATCTCGTCTTGCCTTCGAACTCGGTCAATTTTATCCCATACAGACCTCCTGTTCGGTTAATAAGAGCTAAAAGATAGTGTACATATAATTCTCCTTAATTAAAAAAAATCGGAGGAAAAAAAGATGTAGATGAAAGAGTGCACAAAACCGTAACTCTGTGATGCAAATTATAACCGCGAAAACAACGACTCTACGAACGCTTCACGTCCACTACGTTTTAAATAGTGCGATTTTTCCACAAATTTTATGATATTGTTCTATATACTCGAAAATTTCTACCTGTTAAGTTGTTTCCCAGGTATTACTTTAATAAAATGCTTCGAGCTACTGCAAAATGTAACGTGGACCGATGAATAACGCGCGTGATTAGCACGAGCACAGGCATAAATAGGATAAGATTGGCCCATCACATCTCTTAAGCGAGAATGGTGACCTATCATTTTTATTTTTTCTCGAAACAGTGCTTGGTAGGTAACATTCAGGGAAAGTTTCAAAAAAATTCATGGGCAACGTTTATTTCGGAGGAAACACATGAAAACTGCATCATAAGCTTACTAGTACGCATTGAGGACCTTTTTTTTTGCGACTGTACAGGGGGGCAGTAGGTAGACGTTGACCGCTGATCTATGAACACAGGAGGCACATCGACCGTGCGACGCCCACTGAGAACCAGCCAGGGCGCAGAATGCGCCCTGGAACCAGCTGAGCGCGAGAGCGTTCGTAAACGGCAAAGCTAGGAGGGAAGATGAAAGACATGAAGTCGACGGTTGTTTCTTTCTTTCAGTCGTACAATTCGTCCTAAAGGTAAGCTTGTGTTATGCATGCGATTACATATTACAGCTTATTAACGCACGTATTTGTCGGTACCTACTTGTGCTTTGTTGACAAAATTCCCGCGGACGACAAGAAGACGTAAACAACAGAATATCCTGCAACTCCATGACTTCTTCATTTACGGGTGTCGGTGTGCTTTGAAGAACGAAGTTACAACAATACAATATTAGATGAGGTACAAACAAGTGGGAGGGTATTCTGCAGTTAAACACAACTATGCAAGCTCGCGACGCTATGTGCGAGATTTCAGTTGTCTTTCCGTGGATCCGTGAAAGTGGTTGTTATTGATATTTTTAGACTTTTCGCCTAATTCAGGTGTTTCTACATTTAAATGGGGTTTACGTCTTTGAAATTGTGAAGCGGAGTTAATTACGCGTCAGCTAAAGTTATTCATCCACTTGCATGGTTTAAGGTGTCCGAACACAGTTTTCAAGTGCCTATGCCTAATTCACCATAACTTTTAAACTATTTATGTTTTGGCGCCCATTTTTTGCAAGAGTCAGGATTAACCACAGAAATATTTATTCTCGCATTTTGACTAGGGTGTGTGCTGTTGCCATGGCAACGGGGCTGGTTAACCCTTTAATGCCCAATAGTGACTTAAAGATATTACTCTGTCTAATGCCAGACGATTTTAATCGTCAAAGAGAGACCCCTTGGGCACTAAAGGGTTAAAAAAACTATCTCCTTTAAAAAAACTATCTCCTTTAACCCTTTAATACCCAATAGTGACTTATAGATTTTACTCGTCAAAGGGAGACCCCTTGGGCACTGAAGGGTTAAAAAAAGGCTTAAATAATGGTTTTTCTTTATTTAAAAAGTATCCAGTCATTAGATTGTTTTCATATTTTGCACACTTAGAATTGACATTAAATCCCTTCTGTCAACACGGTTCTAATAAAATTTTGACATAGGCGATTTTCGTAATTCGCCGTTAGTCGTTTTCTGTATTATTAAAAATTCCCTATGTCAAATTTCAGATTTTTTTCATTGATAGATCATTCATGTGGTCTCTGATCTATTCTTCTGCCAAATTTCTTGAAATTCTAACAACTGGATTGTTAGAAATCGGCATGTTTCTGCTAAAGCAATCAGTCTCAATTTTTTGAGAGACTGTGCATGCGTTGCATTTAACTGGGTTCTGGTAACAAACAAAAGCTGAAAATTGCTGGGTTCTTTGTATTGTTAGCTTTTCTAACATATCTTTGTAATAAAAAAACTAAAGCCATCTATACACTGCGTTCAGTTATAGAGAAAAATAACACAGATAGTGCGGGTGTTTGAGTAAATAAAATGATCGCTCTACTGACGGTATGTTTGTTCTTTGAAATCCTTGTGCACGTGTTAAATATTGCATCAGCAAAAGCACGCGTGAAAACTGTGTTCGCCCACCTTAAAGTGATGATTCCCTAGAAAAAGAACCCGCCGTAGCCCATCACATGATTTTGGAAGACAGGCAATGACTCCTTTTAATCCCCGCCGAATGTTCAGGACCGGATAGATGTTAGCTTTCTACAGTAAAATACAAGTTGAGTGCTTGCATAAGCAAAATAACTCCGGTTATGATCGCCTGAAGGAAACATCCAAGAAAGCTATTGATAAATAATGCAACTGCAATCCACATTTTCTAAAGGTACACGAAATGAGCAAGCCCGATTTTCGATAATTGCAAACAGACAAGCAGTCAAGAATAAACAATCACTACGAAACCATGAGGGATATAGATATGAAGACAGATTTAAGTGAGGCATCTCAAAACAAGCTAGAAAAGGAAACAAAAGTTACTTTGTAAACTGACAGCGAGAGAAATAAAAATAAACTCTCCCGAAATTGATAAATAGTGACGAGAACAAGGTGTTAGAACTCAATTTATCTCTGGGCTCTGAACTACTGCCCAATCATCTCACTAAGACAAAGTATTTTACTTTATTGTTGGGCATATACACCTACATATACGCCCACATAAAAACGTAATAAAATGAGGGAGTCACTGTGGTTGTTTTCATGCCACAACACTGACAAATATGGTTATTTTGGTGACAGTCTTGGTGTGTAACAAATAAGCTTGATTATTTTTCAATGCAGCACGTGATATCACACAGTAACAACAACAACAACAACAACAACTTTATTAAACCAAATATAATAGTGGATGGCCTACGCCGCAAATAGCTAGAAAAAGCTAATCAAGGCGGGGTAAGTCAAATACAAGAACACACCTATTGAAAGACAAATTTACACAACAGCAATTAGTTTAACAAATTAAAGGTACAAATTACAAAAGGACTGATTATTGACAAATATCTATTAACTAATAATTAAAAACCAGCAAATCTACTCGCAACTATATTTTGCATACTAATTAGAAAACACAGTTTACAAGGAACTTGACTATTTACAAAAAAATGTATATATATATATATATATTTATTAGTCAACTTTCTTAATTATCACAGGGATCTGAATATAGTCATCTTCATTTTGCAAAATATTTAATAGCGATGTACAAAGAACCCTTTTAAATGTTTTTTTTGGCAAAATCGTCATATGGCATGGTATCTCATTCCATAGTCTTACCCCAAGTCGAGAGAAAGAATGCCTTTGCATTTCTACGTCCAGGAAAAAAGTCTTCAAATACCCTGCCTTTAAAGGAAACATTTGGACATCAGCTTTTTGGCCTGTTATGTCTCCCCCAGTAGAAGTTATTTCATTTGCCAAAAAGTAGTCATAGATTTCTACTTTTTTTTTTCTCAGTAAATTGAGGAAACTATTCTTATTGACATGAAATAAAAAATATATGTCACTGTGCCTGTTTCAGAGAAAACAAGCATTTATTTCTCTGTCAAGCTTAGCCTGAAGGAAATCTCTTATGTTATGTATGTGCACGCGCTCGACCACGCGCTCATTTTGCACTTGCTAATGACACAAAAATCGTGCGCAGTAAGTATGCGCAATGCAATACTGGGGAATCAACATAATATTGTCATAGTGGTCTGCGAATGGCTGGAAGCCTGTGATATGCAAGAAACTCTCAATCATATTTTACTCAAGAATAACTCGAGCACTAGTGCTTGTCAGCTGTGGAGTCAAAAAGTGCAAAGAATGAAAGAGGATGTAATTGTGTGAACCTGTCTCGAGAATTGGTTGCTTTTGTGCAGCCCTTGCTGACAAGATACAAGGTCTCAGTTTGGACACTCCCCAAACTGTATTATGGGTTAATGTTACAATATGCGATCGGGCGTCCCTTACTTTTTGTCACGGTGGGAAGGTACGCCTGATACAATTACTCTATTATTTGTCTGCTGCCCCCCCTAATTGAAATATCTGTCAGCGTGAATGTCGGCGATACCATATCCAGATAACCAAGCAGAATTACCGGAAGTCTTGCGTGTTATTGACAGATCGGATCGAAATCGACCAGTCACAGTCATTAGTGTGACCTTCAGACCTTCTTTACTGTGATTGGTGGATTTCGATCTGATCTGTCAATTACATGTACGATTGACGGAAATTTTGGAAACGTTTTTTTTTTTGTTTTCGAAAGTCGCGTATTAACGAAAACTGTGGTAATACATATATAGCGCTCTTGCTTAATCCCATTGGTAGCACCGCCAAAACATCTCTCCCATGGCATGCGATTCTATGAATGTATTCTATTTGTACCTCATTGAGAGTTTGGGAACAAAACTCTGAAGAGAAGCATTTAAAGCTGACAAAAACTTGCTCTCTTCGCTTGCCTCAGCAGACGTCATGATGGAATTCATCAGTACGCAGGATTTTTTAACTGGAAATCACACGCCACAAAGGTAACCAATCATGGCTCAGTTATAAGTACCTTTTTGTTTCTTGACCAGTCAGAGAAAAGTCCAGATTCTGGACTAGCAGCAGACAAACAGTCAAGTAATTGCATCAGGCGTACATTACACAATCTCCCATGCTCTTTGGAACTATGAACAGATGACCGAGGATCTGTTAAAATTGGAATTTCTGTCTTCTTTTTGATGTAAGTGGTAAACATTGAATGTTATTCCACTTGACAATTCTTCAGATTACCTTCCTAACACATGATGATCGATGAAGAGTATAAAATTGTGAGTGTATTTGCGATCGAGTCCCAGAGTGAAGATGGGTTCATGTGAGAGTGATCAGTCCTACACACCGAGGTGGATATATGCAGCTAGTTCCTCTATATACATGTATCCTGCCACTTTTAAACCTTTTTTCAAAACGCAGATGATTGTGCCCGAGTAATGCAGCTTTACGATTCTCAGCCTATAACATAGGGGATTTCAGCAAACGAAAGCTTGAATGTGATTACTTCTGTGTTATTGTTTACATTTTTGCTTATGGCTCGAAAATCGTACTTTCTTCTTTTACAGGGAACTGAAGAGACATGGGTTTTTTACATCATAACGTGTCAGGGTTTTTTGTGTACTGTGTCAACTTGTGTCATATGTATGTATTGGGATTCAGTGCAGTACAGTTATACCTTGCTGTACTACCGAAAAATGGTTTGTGCGCTCTTCCATTTGTACAGGTTAATGGGGTGAATCTCTCATTTAATTTGGAATGCTCAGCAAAAAATACCTGTAACCCAGGTCATCAGAATTAAAATATGCCATTAATTAATTGAAACTCAGGCCTTACATCTAACTGTTACAAATTATTGCAATTTTTGTGACAATGAATATTGTTCTTGCATATGTACACAAAATTTCCAATTACATATAGCTTGGTTTGTTGACAATGTGGAAAAGATGCCAGATTATGCGGAAATTTCTAAATTAATAAGGTTCCCTTGGCTTTTTCAAACGTATAAAATACTTGATAACGTCTTACCGAGAATTCAACTCCTTCATGGCATGTTTGACCCTTTGCTGCCATTCATGGACAGCTATTTCTTCTTTCAATGCAGTTTTTCTACAGTTTTTTTTTGTCCGAAGCTCAGTTACCAGGCATTGAATCAGACAAGGAAAACTGGAAACCAGAGGTCTGAAAACTAGAACCCAGGCCCATCACCAGAAGATGCATGGAACGCCTGGCGGTTTAAAATTGTTTATGAACGAAAAGGCCAGTTTTGGTCGCTGTTTTAGGTGAATAACGTCTTCAAAATGATCAATGTCTTCGCTATTTTTGCTTCTGAGGATGGTAAGCAGTTGCTTTCTCGCTTATATGTGGCAATTTTCTAGTTTTATGCGGAAAAATGCCCTAGAGCGGAGGATGCGGAAGTAGGCGAATTATGCGGATCCGCATCACCGCATCCTGTCAGATGCCCTGCTTGGAGAGAATAGGGCATCAAATAATAATTTTGTTGATAAATGACCACTATGTGGGGGTGTTGCTGCTGGGGCTGCAATGATGCTCTTGGGCCAAAACCAGCGGGGAGCCCAAAGGCCGATGGGCCCCTTAGTAGCCCCCAAGCGACAGGAGAAGGAGAGAAACAAGGCAGGGTGGAAGAGTTGGAATGTAGCCAGGGCAGCGGCGCGGAAAAGAGAGTGTTGGTCTGAGAATGTGTCGGCCTTATGCGCCTACTGGCGCTGAGAGACATGATGATTATGATGATGATAAATGACCAAGTCCTTAAGCCATAGACCCAAGACTGAATACTTACCATAACAAGATAAAAAATGTTTTATTTGAAAAGATTTACTCAGTATCTGAAAAAATAAACCCTTGAGGTAACTATTATTTACATGTAGGAATCAGTTATCTTGGATCTTAATTGCCTTTAAAAAATTGGGTTATCCTTGTGGAAAACTATCCCTGATTAGGCTGCGAGCAGTCTCTCTTTTCCTCGAAAGTCCGTGGGAAAGAACGCAAGACAAGTATGCGTGCGAATGTGACTGTGAACGTGATGTGGGAGCGGCGATGCTGCTAGCCGCTATTAGCGTGGGCATTTGAAGACGAGTGAAAAGAGAGACTGCACTGGTTTCATACAACGATTGAAATCCTGGCACTCTGATGACAGAGTAATTCTATTGGACGGTCAACGAAGTTATGACACGCATCTGTCAGTAACCTTTATAAGTGACATGCAGGGCACACCAAAGCTTTGTTGTAATGTTTGTCTCCTATTGTGGGACTCCGACGGTTCATGACTTTTGCCGCTCTATTTTAAATTTCGATCTTGCGACCTTTTTATTAGTTTTATGCTTCACATTTGTCTTTAAAGGATGGTGGTATTAGGAGGACCCTAATTTAGAGTAGAGCAATTTGACCGTGAGCAGTATGAACATTTTTGAGAAGTCATTTTCGTGGTTTTAACTGCAATCTGTCGAACCACTCATCATATCTTACCGGATGTAGCTTCAATAATTTTGCGTAAATGATTAGATACCGGAGTGTCATATTCAAAACAGGGCGGAGGTGTCACTGATGTTACCTGTCAAAGTAGCATCCAAATTGTTGTGCGAAACCAGTGCAGTCTCTCTTTTCGCTCTTCTCCCAATGCCCACGCTCGTGGCATTGCCGCTCCCACGTCACGCTCACAGTCGTGTTCGCACGCTTTACTTCTTTTGTGTTCTTTCCCAATGATTTTTGAGGAAAAGAGAGGCTGCTCGCAGTCTATCCCTTCAGATGTCGTCTCAACACAAATGACAGACAGCCAGTGAATCAGTTTGGGCATCTTTATTAACAAGACGGAGGCTCTGGGGACTCAAGCAGAGACCCGTTCAGGGAGGGGGGAGAGGGAGGGTGAATCAAACAACTACAAAGAGTGAATGAAAAACCAGGCAAGATCAGATGGCAGCTGATGTCTATCAACAACCGACCTGGAGTCACTTCAGTGGGCTGGGGCTAATTAAGTTATTGCTCGTGAATACTAACAACATCAATAATCATTCAGTAAATCTGGACAACCACAAAAGTGATTTTGAACCAGACCTTGTACCAAAATGAGATGGGTGTTGTGTATGTTGATTGGGTCACTTGTGTCGCATGGTTTTACGATGTGCTTTGGCCAAGCAGTGTGTATTTCAGTATCTGCCATTAATAATTGATTTTAGTTGGGTGCATTACATGGTATGTAGTCGGTTATGTCTCCCCAAACACCACAATAGGTACATAACATCTTCACATAGGCAAAACAGATGACAACAAACAAATAGCATTAGCTGTACAAACAAAGCCATCTTTTTTATTGCACTTTACTATCAACCTTAAATTACAGCCTAAAAAATTGGCTATCAAGAAATGCATCATTTTACGATAACGGCACAAATCCTCGCGTGCTCATTGGGTAATTTTTATTGTCGATAAGCGGACAGACACATGAAGTTATAAGAGTGGACAATTTGACAGTTTGTATCGTAAAAAAGAAATTGATGTCAGTTTTTAATGCGTCTGTCCTGTTATGGACATAGAAATTTCGTCATAACATTGTCAAAGTAGTCTGCGGATCCACTCGGCTATCGCCTCGTGGATCCACAGCTACTTTGACAATGTTATGACGAAATTAATGATCAATAACAGGACAGACGCATGAAAAACTGACGTCAATTTGTTAATTACACAACTGCATGTATGCTAAAATTAGAAGATTTTGCAGAAAAGATCATGTGCAAAACATGAAAGTAAACAATATTTGAACCTTTTTTCTCCTCATAAATGCAAATTCATCAAGCATACTCAAAGCTACCACATTACAGAGACAGTATATGAAGATGGACTCTCTCTTTTCATTATGCAGCTCCAGGTTGTAACACGCGTGAAAAACGCAGTGCGCATGTGTGCCTTCCCTGCTTCCGGTGCGAATTTGCCATTGAAATTATACGCGATATCAAAACAAACTAGATTCCGGCCGTGAAATTCAAAAAAGTAAGCTCCACACACAAAAGATAAGCTTAGAATTTCACGGACACAAAGTTTATTAATTGCTTTAGTTTCTCTCTTTTGCACCACATACTTTCCTCCTTGCACCAAAGGCGAAAATCATGTTTAAAAGTCCAAGCTCGCTTTTGTTTCATTCTGAAGTCAAACATAAACACTGAGAACGGCGATGCACGAACTTGTCTAAATGAGCGGCTTTCTTGCACGATTGCTGCAAACTTTCTAGAAATCCTTGCTCCAGTGCATACCTGGAGGTTTAAGGACGTTCGCGCGAAAATTTTCTAACATTGATTTTTTTCTGAAAATTTTACCATTGAAAGATGACGAGTTAGTAATGTCAGAAATGTAAAAAAAATGGGAGGTTACCGACTTCGTTTCGGAGAGAACATGCCTGGAAAAACACCCAAATCTAAGTAAATCGGGCTTCGTTAGTGAAGAAGACCAAAGTGGCTACAAGTCCCGAAATAATGCAATTAGAGCTTTGAAGGGAAGTGTTTTCTGCCAAATATGGTTTGAATAGACCTGTTAAGCGAATTTAGTCAACTGGTGAGGTCCTTCAAAGAACAAGCTCGCATTTAGCGACCATAGTTTCACGCGCCTTGCAGCTGCAAGATGGCAGGATTCCATGTGCCGTGGATAGAAATCTTGAAATTTATTTAACTTCCCACATTGATTTTTTGTTCATTTTTGGATAGTGTGGAGATAATTGTAAATAAAATCTGTTTCTGGAAAGAAAAGTAGGGGTCACGGAACGTCCAAGATCGTTAAATCCAGTCAAAGCTATCGCAATGGCCATCTGCCCTATCATTGTTCATTTTAGTACTTAGCGCACACGCTTGATGCATGATGTGGCATGTGAATTTGCGTGCGCAGTAAGGATGCGCAGAAACAATTAGTGTGAACGTCCTTAACGTTTCCTGCTTTGAAGTTTTGGATGCTAATAAAATTCGATTTTAGCTCAAAAAAGGCGTTCTTGTTGTGAAGTTCGCATTCGCAACCACCATTTTGAAAATAGAGACCTTGCACATGCACAGACGTTTTGCACGCGTGTTCCAGGTTGTAACACCAGTTAGTAATACCAGGAATCAATATTTGTGTATACTCTGATCTCTGCTGAGAACAGCAATTACAAAGAAATGTTGAACTACATGTATGTCTACATAGATGATGATGGCTAAAATTAAAGGTGGCTAAAATGAAAGCAAAGAAACAGTAAGTAAATGATAAAACTTTTGCATGGCACGGTAATAAGCCATGGATTGGCATTTTACAGGACCTGCATTTGTCATGAGATCTTTTAAAACATTATTACTAGTTTACATGCAACTGTTTAATATAACTATTGTAGAAATATATGAAATCCAATCATATATAATGTAGTATATATTCAAAACGCTCAGCAAAATATGTATGGAAAAAATTATAAAAGATTCATTGAATGACTGTGTCAAAACAGAATTACACTTGCAACTTCTCATACTTTTCCCAGTGCATTGCATCCCGGCCATAGAGCAATTTTCTCAAAAGTCCTGTCTTTTGTGAATCAACCAAACATTACTGCCGCCTTCATTTGGTGCATGATACGATGCAATGTTGTTAATCGTTACTGCTACTGAGAATGGTATGTTTTCAACCATAAATATCTCAAAAACGACGACGGGGGCGACCGTTCCTATTGAAAGTCTAATAAACAAGCTACAAGAAAGTGCAAAATTTGGACGCAAAAAGCAAGGAAGAAAGCACCTATTTGAAAACATCACACCTACATGTAACACGAGAGAAACAAACGCTGTTTGGTGGTCCCTCAAAATACAGAAAAAAAAGTCAGTATACTTAGGATAAACTCACTTTTAGAAACTCGACTCTTGAAAGAGAATATCTTCACATCAAACCATTGGGATGGATTCCAACTCTATTCGTTGAACATAAAATGACAGAAAACCAAAAATTACTGCCACTACTTCTCCCTTTTGGAAGAATTTTGGGGTCTGTCATTCACATGTTGAGCGAAGAATCTGATTGTTAAAAAAATTGTCATGTGACGGCTGTCCAGCTTCCTCTGGTATGTATGTAATGTATGTACATGTATGAGCAATGCCTCATAACACCTTTTCGTTCAGTGTCTCACCGAGCCACTTTGATTATGTCAAACAATACTGATATAAAAATTAAATCTGTTACATCATTTACGCAAACGACAAAGTGACAGAAAGGTGAAATTGAAAAGGTGCCAAAACAAGCCTGCAACTATGTCTCTTTAGCTGTTTTAGAAAATATGTAGATTTGTTTATGTATTAATTTATTCAGTTTTTGTGTCTGTTTATTTGCATATGAAAATGGAGGCACTATGCATAGGCTTGAAATTTTGATCATCACTTCATATAGTGCAAAAGTGAAATTCTACTTATGGGGTTTGATTGAGGTGAAACTTCCTTTGCAAGTCCATTTGGTGACTTTTTACATTTGGGTTCAGTTGGTGTAACCATTTGTCGTGACTCATTTGTAAATGTTGATGAATGTCTCTATTCAGTCGTGAATTATCCATTGTCCTTACCATTGGTTTTGTTGGCCCGTCACTTGTACCTAGGCCCTCCCTGAGGGAAACTACATCCGGGCTCCCCAGTTCATGTTGTCGTTGTAACACGAAGTCGTCGTGGTCAAGCTCAGGAATAAAGACTGTGTTCATTGAGCTCTCGATATTGTTTGAGTTGTCTGTACTGCTCGACATGGTGTCAGAAGTGGGATGGATCCGATAAATCGACAAGAGAAGCATTCATGGAGAGTAAACGTACATTTAGCGAATTTAACGATCGCAGCCGACTCGTCAAACAGCGATGGCGAACCTCAAGCGACCTGCATTGAAACTCGGCGGGAATATGTCAGAAAATTTCAAGAACTTTGAACTCAGATTCCACGACTACTGTATCCAAGCCGACTACCGAAACTTGGCGAAAAACCCCGAGACAGAGAGAGGAGATTACTACAAGAAACCGTTACTGGAAATATCTGTGCTCCGATTGGCAATGCCAGACGAAGCTTTGCAAGTGATCCGTTGCACAATCCAACCCCAGATAGCAGCTGATGATCAGAAAAAACCATGGATCTGGATGGACAAATTACGACTTCATTACACTGGATCTATCGGAAACTCCCTACCGGCGGACAGATTTAAATTCTGGAACACTCAGCAAAGCCTACATGAATCTGTTCAGGAATGGGAAGTTAAGGTTAGACAGGTGGGCAGCCTGTGCTCGTACAATGCACTGACAGACGAAGTGTACCGCGACAAATTCGTTTTTGACTTGCACGATGGCACAATGAGAACTGAGTTACTAAAAACGCATTTAAAGTCAGATGGAATGCCCAAGAACATGCAAGACGTCGTTGCCGAAGCCAATGCCCTCGAGTCAGCCCAAAAAGCCAACAAACTCATTACAGACGCCACAAAAGGAATTGAGGAACAAGTTAATTGGATAATCCACAAACAAATGAAACTAAAGTGGGAGCCTGGAACCTGCTTTTGGTGTGGAGACCGACGCGGACCTCACCCTTGGAAAACATGCCCTGCAAATGGCAAAACCTGCACTAAGTGTGGAATTAACGACCACTTCTCCAGAGTCTGTCTCGGAACAGGTCCCTCTCAACAAGAACAACCAAGGAGAACTACCCAATGGCAAGCTCAGGGTAGGGGGCGAGGCCACAGAGCACCTCGCGGCTTGTCCCAACCAAAACCCCCTCGTGAATAAAACATACATCTCCTGCAGACGACAAATGATCAACACCCTGTGGAGTACTACACTGATGACTACCAAGAACAGTGCTACTCCCTGGAAACACGGCAAATACACGGCATCCACACAAACCACACAAAGAAAAAAATACTTACACCATACAAACGCCCCACAGTACCTTTCGACAAAATCGGATATACATCAGGCGTACAGCACCTCCCCCTCCTCCAACACCACCGTGCACCCCACCCACACTCCGGCCTAGACCAGGACACAGCCTTGCAAATCACTACAATCCTCTAGGATCAGAGCTGAATATGCCCACTAATCAGCCTAAACAGTAACCACCTCCCTTGTCAGACAAAAGTAACAGCGGCCCAGATCTCGACACACCTTCCCCGCCACAACCACAAAAACCAAGCACACAAGACACGGGCCAAAGTGAGCTGCCTATTGACACACCCCTTGCTACAATTCAAGAACAGCCAAGGGATCACCAACCCGAAGTGAGAACACGCACAAGACTCATCAAACCACCAACTCGGTTGAAAGACTTTGAACTCAAGTAATGCCTGCCATAAATGTTCGCGCTGCATAACAGCACGGTTGCAGAACTTTCCATGATAACAGTCCAAACAGAACCTTATATAAGGCTAATACTGCCTACTTCACTTTGTTTTATTTATTATTACTATTTCTTTTTTTTTTTCAAAGAAGGGGGGATGTTGGCCCGTCACTTGTGCCTAGGCCCTCCCTGAGGGAAACTACATCCGGGCTACCCAGTTCATGTTGTCGTTGTAACACAAAGTCCTCGTGGTCAAGCTCAGGAATGAAGACCGTGTTCATTGAGCTCTCGATATTGTTTGAGTCGTCTGTACTGCCCGACAGTTTCAAGCAAATTACAAATTCAAGAAAACATTCTGAACCAAAAGAATGCAAAGAAGTGGGTGAGCATCTACGTCAATGATCTAATGAAAAGAAAGGCAACGCATGCTTTAGCAAACAAAGGTTATTTGTGTCTTCTCTGCATGGCTTTGCTATCTGTACTTTCGGATGTTCGAAAGTGAGGTACGCAAGTGAACTTGAGTACCTCAGTAGATTTTTAGAGGCCAAAACGTAGCCACGGTAAATATCTCTACTACATGTCGCATTGAATAAAGAAAACTAGTTCTTGATATCTGTTTTA
>JAHPZR010001137.1:0-42500 GCA_019787425.1 Platygyra sinensis | reverse complement strand
TAAGCAGATAACTAAGTTATATAAATGATTATAAAGCTACTTACTTTTACTGTGGTAAGTATTAGTGGTATTTCATAAAAGTAACTGAAGCAACTGCAGAAAATATTCAAACTGGACGACTCTGTAAGTGTCATGACAACCAAACTCCTGGTAGCATTTGGTACTATATTTAGCTGCAGAACTGTCTATAATCATGTGTCACATCTCTTACATTGTAATATTGTGTTTGACTGTTAGTTTTGCAAGCAAAATTTTTGAGATACAGCCATCTACACTGTACTTTCCTTGCATATCTTTTCTAATCTTACAGCAACAAGTTCATGTAGAAGCTGAGGAATGCTTACTCTTGGATGAGAGAGTGATCTGTGTCTTTAGGCTTTTTACTCGGGCTTCTGTGGCCCAAGTCATAAATTGCAATTCCTTCTTTGTCACTAAAAGGGGGGTATTGGTCCGAGGTGTTCCATGCGTAGACCGCAGAAACTGGGGACAAGAACATGACATTGCTCACTTGTGACAGAATGGGGTGTTTTGCGAAGAAAGTTTTGGCAAGTATTGCGCCTTATACATTCATCTCACATACAAAGATGTTGAGCTTTTTCCAAAAGGGTCGGTCTTCAAATTATATTCTCTAAAGCCAGCCAGGTAAGCTCATGTTCGGAACATTCTCAAGAGAAAACAACTGAGCCGATCTTGTAGTACCAACAAAAAATAGGCATTGCAGTCAATGACTGCATGTGGCTTCTGTTGTTATTATTTAAAACATTGCAGTAAAACAAATCACAATTATTGCAATAAAATGAACTAAATTTGAAAATGCTTTGCACAAAATCTGTTAATCTCCAATTCTTTCGGTAACTTGAATTAAATACAATGTATCTTACCTCCATGTTAGTTGTCTTTCTAGTAGTGTTCAAAAAATGACACTGATTTTGTAGACAATTAATTGTATGGGAAAATTAAAACTTCAATTGGGGGGGGAATTGTGTGGGATTATTGAGGTTTTTGCCAAGTCTTAAGGAAAATCTGCATTGATGATAGTTAAGCCAAATTTATTTCACTAATACAAATATACTTAGCAGTCTTAGCAATGACCAATTCTTTTAGAAAACTGTGTCTGAATGCTAAAGAAAATCAAGTTGTGTGACACGAACAAGATGAGTATAAACCAAAATAAATAACAAAACAAAATACCACATCTTCCTCATAAACGAATTCCTTTTAAAAAATACTCCTATCGTGATTCAATACAAATATGTAGCTTGAATATTTCTTCATAAATTGTGTTAATTAAGGGTTGCACATTCTCAAGTTATTGGCAAAAAATCACTACTTGAAAGTGTATGCAAATTATGTGCAAAGTAAATTGACGCCTCATTGGACTGTTCTTTTGGGGAAGCCACTTTATCATAATTTCTGATCTCTCGAAAGAGATTATTTGCTCTCTAAAGGAGATATGACTCTTGAAAAGGGTTTAAGATCACAACAAGGCAAACATGTTCAGTTGCATGATTCACTCGGATTGCCCGCAAGCAGTAAACAAATTAAACTTCCTACAATTTCTGCTAGCATGTAATTGTCACTAGTTGCAATTGTAAAAAAGACCTGGAAACCAGCTATTTTGAATACTGCACTGGTTAATTACTCCGAATGTTAGTAGGTCAGTTCTGAGCATGATATTGGTGAAATAAAATGGAAATAGCCGCCTATTTTTTGGATGGAACCTGCTACTCAAAAACCCACTGAAAACCCTGCAGCTGTGCTTGATTCTTGAACTAAAATGGTTTAAACTCACAACTTGCAATTGGATTAGGAGGATACTCAACAAAGCAACTTGAATAGTAATTATCTCAGCGGGAAATATCCTGATTCTTTTATTTGTGTTTATCATGTTCAATATGCGGACTTCTACTCTTAAAGTTGGGAGGCGCGGTGACCTCATGGTTAGTGCGCTCGACTCCGGAGTGAGCGGCTCGGGTTCCAGCCCTGGCTGGGGACATTGTGTTGTGTTCTTGGGCAAGACACGTTACTCTCACGGTGCCTCTCTCCACTCAGGTGTATAAATGGGTGCTGGCGAATTGTTGGGGAGACCTGACAAAATTGCGGGGAGTGACCTGTGATGGACTAGCATCCTGTCCAGGGGAAGTAGAAATACTTCCAGCCGCTTCATGCTACAGAAACCAGGGTAAGCTCCGGCAGCTATGGGCCAGGCTTGGCTCTAAGGCTTCACTCTTAAAGTAGGATTTGGTACTGCGACACAAAGCCCGAGTTAGCGCTCTTACAGCGTCTAGTTATTTTTAAGTAGAGGAGGCTTTAATTTTTAATTTAAAATATTGTAAAGCATCATTGAACCCTTGAAATGAGTGTGATATAAATTCATGTGTATTATTGCGTGCTTGAGGAATGAAAGAATGCATCCTAATTTTGTTTGGCACATCTGCAGCCAAAAATAGGGACTTTTTTGTAAAGACTGGAAATTGGCCACCTCTCTAGTTTTTTTTCAGGGGCTTTTGGCCTCATTTTCATGCTTTCATCATTTTTGTGCTGTTTTGTGGCTTCTTTCATTGCTTTTGCTAGGGTTTTCTTTGAACTGGATTTTCACTCTGATTGAGTTCGACCAAAAGGCAGTGCATTCCTAGTGCAGTCTGGAGTGATTTTTTTTGGCCAGGTGAAAACGAATTACATCATCACAAAGCATGTGTATTTGAAATGATTTGCTCTATCAATTTTTTCCAATCGCTTGTTTCTAGTAGCTTTGATTCTGGACTGTGCATGGCCTTTTTGGTCAGGATTCATATGCGATCGCTTGTTTCTAGTTGCTTTGATTCTGGACTGTGCATGGCCTGTTTGGTCGGGATGCATATGACATGCTTTTGTTCTGGGACAACAATTATTTATTCTGTTCACAAACAAGACTTTGAATCCTCTTGGCTTTGGAGTGTTAACTGTGGGAACAGCCATTTTTCATTGGCTATATTTTGTCAGCTGATTTTGATTACATTAATTTGTTGGCTATATACATGTGTATTTCCAGTGGCCACAAATAGTTCAGTCTGTATCCATCGAAGGTCAAAATTGAATCGATGGAAGTGGCACTCTGAAGCCACGACCTATAAGAGTAAGCCAGAACTAAGGAACAGCAAGGTAAATGCTGACTATTTTTATTCATCAGGGGAAATAATAATTATTGCCAGTCACAAGTGGGAGTTTACAAAACCATGATGTATAAAGTGACATGAGAGTGCAAATGTTACTGATGTTACATGTAGCTGATATTTGTACTTTCAGCTTAGAATATTTTTTAAAAAAATTAGCTTTTATGCTTAAAGATTACTAGTAAAAGTGAGAATGAGATGTTTGGGATGAATTTTGAAGGCAAATGTTCCATCAAACTTGTGAGTTAACAGAAACAAGCTGTCACGCAATGTGTCATCACAGTTCATCAAATCGTTGCTAGACTCTGCCAACAAATAAAGCAAGGAAATCAAATAATCCACAGAACAATTGAATAGGGGACTTTGCTGGAACTGTAGGTTATATCCGTCTTTAAAACTTCAGCTATTCACATAAAGGTAATGATTTCAGACAACTACATGTATTATGACAGGTGCAGAATGCACTCCTAATCTTTAAGTACTACTAGTTTTTATGTATGTATAAACATAATGTATATCCAAGGATTTGAACTCAGTTGTCAGCAAATGATATTTGAATGAGGTATTCTAGAAAGTAACAATAATGAGACAACATTTGATCTGGAACAAAAGACAATAATAAAAATGGGGCGGCTTTGTATACAGTGCACATTGGCTGTTGATTAACTAATGATTAACTGGCTGTTGTAAAGAAGTTATTTTGGTGGCTGGAGCAGGCTTAAATGGTGATAGCATTTTGAAGAGGTGGTGCTGTATTGGGGATCTGCAGGAATAAAAAAGTGGCCTTTGTAGGAAGGTGGATGTTAGTAGGGTTTCCACTGTGGTTGTTACTCCTGCCTGTGAAGAACATGCTTTTTTTAGCTGGTGCAGGATCTTTTTCTGTTTTTGGGAATCACTTGCTTACACACCGATAACAATACATGTACATGTATGTTTGCACAATATTGGGTTTTCAGTTCAATAATAGACTTCCACTAGCCTTTTGAAAGCCCAGTGCTTTGCATCCTTAATTTGCTTCACTGTGATTACTTGTGTTGGAAGTAAGGGTAATTTGGGTAGGAACCAGGTTCAAGATTGAAGCATTTGGATGCCCTCCTTCAAGACTTTGTGTAAGGAGAATCCCACTGATCCTACCGAAGCATGACATCTGAAGAAAATACACGAAGGAAAAGTAAGCGAAAGAAACAGATAGGCTGTTATTGTTTCTGAGGCCTAAACAACTGCCGTTTACATACCTTTTCTTGTATACCCGGTCACTACAACTGTGATGCCACAAAATAGTTATTTTGGCCTCATTCACATGCTCAGTTGTCAGAAATAACAAAAACATTTTGTCTCAATGACTACAGAAAATATCAAATTAACAACAATTTATTAACAAGCCCCTCAAAGGCCAAGAAATGTTGAGGCTAGAAGCCAGGTTATTATCCTCTTAAATACCTTTTGCTTGTGCTACATGTAGCTGACTTTCAGCAACTATACTGTTGAAACACCCTGTGGCTGTTTGCTGCCATTGTTGTTCCTCGTGAATGTACGGAGAGCAAACTGAACTTTAAAGGGAAGCCTGGATGGATGGTAAAACTGTTAATTTTGGCAGAGACTATCTAGACTATTGTTGAGGAAAATAAGTGATGGGTTTAACCTGTCTTGGCTTTCTGAAGTAGTTTGAAGATTTTGGTGAGTGAAGACAAGGTTGATTGAAAGAATGCAAATTGAAATCATCTGAAGGTAAGGTGTTTTGTATGTTTGGGAACAATATCATATGGAAGTGAGTTCAAATGCGATGGTTAGAAATGTGCAATTTGAGATGGTTTTATAATCTTTTCTGGTTTCAAATAGAGTGTAATTGTATCTCCTACAAAAATTGTTGATCTTGATTGGTTTTCTGTGTTCAATATGTGATGTGCAACTACTGCACAACTACTGAAAATAAGTGATGGATATAACCTGTCCTGGCTTTCTGAAGTAGTTTGAAGATGAGTGAAGACAGGTTGTTTGAAAGAATGCAAATTGAAAACATCTGAAGGTAAGGTGTTTTATATGCTTGGGAAAAATATCAATAATAATTATTGATATTATTATGATGACCTGACTTCAGATCAAATTCAAATCGCTTGTGGATATGGAAGTGTTCAAT
This sequence comes from Platygyra sinensis, assembly GCA_019787425.1. Taxonomy (NCBI): domain Eukaryota; kingdom Metazoa; phylum Cnidaria; class Anthozoa; order Scleractinia; family Merulinidae; genus Platygyra; species Platygyra sinensis. The sequence continues at coordinate 37,211 of JAHPZR010001137.1, read as the reverse complement.
ATGTGATGTGCAACTACTGCACAACCTTTTACATCAGTTTTCTGTCACAACTGATGACCTGCTAATGTCAGGTTACTTTATTCTGTAGGTCTGCATTTTCAGTGAAACTGAATAACAGCTGTTATAAATAGAGTGGACAGTTGTTATATGGCCTTGTAAATGGGGTACACTATTATCTGCAACCCTGGTTGATAACATTTTTGCAAATACCTATTCTGTAATTGCTACTAGTGGAAACTAAGCCCTTTCATGCATGGATTTAGAGGTTTAAAGCAAAAAGTTATTTTTCTTGAAAACCAAGTCAATTTGGATATGAAGACACTTCCATGAAGCAAATGTGAACAACAACATGCACAAATGGTCTCAAAAGCACACAGGTTTCCTCAGAACAAAGCCTTTAATTACACTAAAATTTTTATGCAGCACATCAATATTGAACAAGATATAATACTCAAGGAATAGGTCTTTAAAAGAATGCTGACTTGGCAGATTATTATGTATATTCTACTCAGTTAACTCTGTTTCAAAAAATAGAGACTCACAAAAATGATGAAAAACAAGGCGCAAATGTCCAAGAATGTTATTGCACAGCATGAAAGACAGAAAAGCAGTTCCTTACCTTAACCAAACAGATGTATCCCCTATTTGATACATTTTATGTGGGAGTAACCAGTTTTGCAATGGCGGCTAAGCCGTTGTTTGTCTTGAAACTCTGGAAAGCGTCCAACTTGATCAAGCTGAATATCCTTGGCTGGATTAGGAACTGATGCTGCCTTCCTTTTTCTGGAAGGTGTGGCAGCAGTAATTGGAGAAGTTGAAGATGGTCTGCCTCTTCGTCGCCCAGCCTCCCCACAGACTTTTCCTGCCTTACAAAGACTTGCAGCTTACTCTGCCTGAAACTTTAGCAGGGAAAGCTGATTTTTAGCTGGCACATTTTATGAACCATGTGCCACCTGTACAACAGCCAACCATTGACAATAGCCACCCCAATGCAATAAAATACAACATGCATGTAGTATTTTGTTGACCGGCAATGGATCCGATACAAGGAAAGCAGCATATTGCATAGATCAACACCACCCATGTGACTGTTGTACTCTACAACCATAGTTGGCATTTCAATGTCAGTGAACCTCCCCTCCTTCTTGGACCAACACTGTGCTTGGGAAGCAAGATCATTTTCAGCATAGTTGGAAACCATTAAGACCAGGCCATTGTTGAACCACCGTGGAACAGTTACACCCAAGTTGGCCTCGATAACATAATCAAACCACAACATTTCTTTTTCAAATCTTTTTCACTCAGCAAATGCCCAGCTGCACCATTTAGGATGGTGGCAACAGCCCAAAAGGCATCCTTTTTCAAGCAATTCATCAGGACTACGGAGGAAAAAGAAATTCTCAAAGAATGCTTTGTGACTGACATTTCTAGGCAGTGTTCGAGTCAAGGGATATGCAACATTGCCACCCATGAGTAAAGAAAGCTGGCTGGGCTTCTGCCTTGCTTGATTTCCCTGTGTATATCATACACCATGCCATTAACTCCACATCTAGCCCAAACCTTAATGCCCCACTTGTTTGGTTTATTGGGCAGGTACTGTTTTAAACTTGTATGGCTCTTCGTGGGAATTATTTGCTCATCCATGGAGTGGTGCTCGTCTTGAGGTACCTACCTGCATTTTTCCACCAAAGAGTTGATAATGGTTCGTACCTTGAACAGTTTGTCATGATCCTTGTGAGTAACTGAAAGATGTTTGGTGTTGTCATTACAATGAATAAACTGTTTTATTTTTTCAAAGTGGTTGATTGACATGACATCTGCCACAGACTCTGGTACTCTGGTTTCACTGGACCAATACAAAATGATAAATTTAACAAGACGATTTTTTAAATCGTGTAACTGTGCTTTAAAATTAACTTGTTTCAGTCTTAGCTCTATGTGTGGAATAGGCGGCCTAAGCTCTCATTGTGAAAAATTATTTTGCGAACGTTCAGATTGTGAAACGTGACATTTAATCTTTATACAAACGTTCAGCTTGTGAAACGTGACATAGTTACTGCCGTCATTTACTGTTACATAACAACCGAATTTCATTACGCGAAACGTGACTTTCGCTGCTTTTCAGCATTCATGTTTTGAAAGGCGTATTTGATTATATTCTTTGCATAGCGTGGGTTTAGCATGACTTTTAATTGGATGTTTTTGGTTTTCCCGAAGGAAAAAATACCATGGAAGGCTCACTAACCTTTCAAATGAATATGTATTTACGTATGTTCTGAGATTAAGCGTAGTGCAGCCATTTTCTTTGGTTGAATATTTAATTTGCCAACTAGACAAAACCCTCCTGAGGGAAGGTATGAGGAATAGAACTAAAAATGGCCTGTAATTGGCTGACGATGACATCACCAGTGGAGGTTCGGGTCTGGCTAGGACTGGTGATGACATTGACGACATTTGGCCGAGTGATAGTTCGGCTCTGGTCACTGACAAAACAAATAAACCGAAGGCAAACCATGAACCACACGTCAACTGCTGCGGTTAATAATACAAAAAGGCAATTTATTTTGTACCAAATAAAGAGAAGAATATTCTTTTTTAACATTTTATGGGTACAGGGCAATAAAAAAGTCACGCAAATCACACAATGAGAGCTTTACGTTATCCATGGCTAATTTTAGAACGGTTGGGGTTTTCCCCCTGCAAGTTCTGGCATGCTTTTGTTTATTTCAGCAAATGTTTAATTTTCCTTTACATCTCTGAATTTATTAAAGCCTTATATCTTCACAAAAAGTGCCTTATATCTTCACAAGAGTCGCCACATCTCCAGTGAATCCATTGAATGTACCTTGTGATGTGATTTGTGGAGAAATTCTTCAATAAACTTGAGCAAAACCATCCTGTTTCTGCTTTTGCGGGTCACCATTGTGATCAAGCACGATTAAAAAAACACATCGCAAGCATGATTAAAAAAACACATCGCTTGCTTGGTAACCTCATGTAGCTCGTCCTGTTTTCTGTAACAGGTTGTAAAATTTAACTTTCTTCCCCTATATATGCACTAAATATACAAAGAACATGTAAGAAACTTTTAATCTTGTCTGGGATTGACATCCTTTTCCTGTTCTTCTTTCAGTGTTTAAGGAGTTGGATGCATTTTGAAAGTAAATTCTTTGACCTTTGCTAATTTAGTTGGCTCCCAGGCCTCCTTCCCCCGTGATCCCCCACAGTTGCAATTTACTAATTCACTAAGTGAATAAAACTTGGATACATTTTGAAAGTAAATTCTTTGACCCTTGCTAATTTAGTTGGCCCTAAGGCCTCCTTTCCCTGTGATCCTCCACAGTTGCAATTTATTAATTCACTAGGTGAATAAAACTTCTGAACAAGCTTTATAGTCAAATTTCCTACTGAACAACTACCTCTCTTTATTTTAATGATCTCCCTAAAAAAGCTGCTATCCACTCCATCCATCCCCAGAGATAAAATTAATTGGATCCACCCAGAAATAAAAGATTGACTTGATTCACAATGAGAAGCCTCTTGCTGAGATTCTTGTGACTGTAACAAAGATTTACTTGCAAAAGAATCAGCCCCCTTGTCCCTCTCACTACTTTGCACCCCCAGTAATTTTAACAAAAGAGAAATTATAACTTGCTGATCCTGATGAAGGCAATTACTGATGAATTTTTTTGAAATTTTCCCTGAATGTTCTCTACCAAGCACTGTTTATACAATAAAAACGATAGGTCACCATTCTCGTTTAAGAGATGTGATAGGCCAATTTTACCTCATTTGTGCCTGTGCCTGTGCTTGTGCTAATCAGGCGCATTAATCATCGGTCCACGTTTTTTCCTTCTGATAAAATTTTTTAGTTTTCTTTTAAATTAAGGAGGACAATATGCACACTATTGTTATGCAATAAAAAATATAGGTCACCTTGCTCTTTTAAAAGAAAATGAACATTTATTTTGCTATTAAGCTTAGATTGAGGGAAATTTCTTTCGTTGTGTTTGTGCATGCACTAATTTCCGCGTGCTAATGATGCAAAAATCGTGCACAGTGTGGATGTGCAATGCAATACTGAGGAATCACCTTGAGCTCATCTCAAGTGTCCTCTCTGAGAAGTCGTCAAACAAATCAGACAAGAAGCTACGGTGGATCTCAGGAAGCGGGGAAAACTGAGGCATCAGCCTCATCACTTCAAGAAGAAAGGTTAGAGTCAGGTGGATGGGCGGACTTGGAGGATTCAGCGGACCGTGACACTATTCCGGTGACATGCCGTACCCATTTTCTTCTTATGGTGTTGTAAACTGTTTCATGTTCCAAAACGAGCTGACGTGTTCCAGTGTCCATATGATCCTAAGCCTCGTTCGTGTTTCTGAAAGTCGGCACACAACTAGGCGCATCACAAAAAAAGACTTCATTTCTTGGTTCTTGAGAGAGGTATGGATGTGGTCCTGAGCCAACATTTCTAAGCTGAGGGCTTGTGCCAAATGGCTGCAACAAGTTCATTTCAGTTTCTCCTTGCGCTGTCTTCCCTTCATAAGTCATCAGACTTTTAGGACCAATTTGGTAAGCACACCAAACATGAATTCCAGTTTCGGTAAACTCGAAGTTGTTTAACTTGCTGATTCCTTTCACTGAGTTTGTTGGTCCCATCTGTTTCATTAACTGTGTTTACTTCCGCAACGGCCGCTCTTGACACACTAAACAGAAAAAGAAAACAAGTCGAGCAGTTCCCGTCGCTAGATAATGCCAGCTTTGAAACAGTAAATATGATAGGGTCCCGTACGGCTAAACAATATTGGGTTAGGTTAGGCAAATTCATAAGGAAAAGAAAAACTGATCGGAGAAGCAAGAAATAAATAGTTGTATTTGCTCCATTTTGTTTCACAGAATTCACCTTTTTCCAATTATCGACATCAAAGAGTTCAAATTGTATCAACCAAGGATGCGTGACCTTGAAGGATGACGTGACCAATAGTTGTCTTTTACCTAGAAAATGCAACTGGAATTCTCCCTGAAATCGCTTTTAAATTTAGAGATCCCAGAATTTTGCTTCTTGATTTGGAAAGAAGGATTGATTAGCAGTTTTTAGCATCCATTTCATTCTCAGTAAACTGCCGCCGATTCGAGGAAAGTAACTGAGAAAAAGTGGTTGAAAAAAGCGTTGGCGAATTGAGAATCATGACTACTACAACTTGTTTTCTATATGGTAGGGTGAAAAAGGTTTCACGCAGGTCAATAATAGCTTATCATACGTCTTTATAGGTCTATGTAATGGAATCTTGAAGATGGCCGCTTTCATGAAGCAATTATAATTCTTACACGTTTGCGATTCTAAGTGTCTAAAATGATGTCGTTTTTCTCCAATTAACTTTTGGTTTTAGGGGGGGGTGGGTCTGATCTCGAACAGGAAAAGCTCTAAATCTAAGAATACTGCCTTTCAACATCATTGATAGAATGTATTAAACGGCCAAAATATGGAAGGAATCGGCTGACCCCGATCCGTGAGGTCTGCCTGGTTTTCTCTGACAATGACTCGAAACTTCTCAAAAGCAGCCTTAAAAAACTCCCTTTGTGGGTCACTCAAATCTGCAGCTTCCTCGCCAATAAAATGCACACTAAGTAGTGTCCCAAGTAGAGAATCTTTCTTTGAAAATGCCTGCTAGGCATCTGACCAGAGATGGCGCCCTCCTCACCCCCAGAATCTGTGTGTGCTCTGAACTTGTTGTATTCTCATAAAGTGGTCGTTGGATTGACTCAATCAGGGATAATCTGAACAGAAGGATCACGAGATGTGACATAATTTTTTAAATTCAGTATCAAGATACAAGTTGTGATCACTTGCACAAAGTGTAATTCTGTCACAGGAGATAACTCTCTAAAATATTTAAAGTTAATTTTCTGTTAAAATAATGGTCTGGAAAAAAGCAGACAAATTTTAAGAAAAACACAACATTCCTGAGTTTTACAAACATGTTTCGGCAGTTGCCTCTGCTATAGAATAGAATAGAAACTTTATTTATCCACGGGATCATTTCACTAAAAAGTGGTCTTCTAAAGAGCCGTGCACATTAACCTTAAATATATAAGCTTATACTTAAAAACTAAGTAAAATGTGAAATGAAACAATAAATTAAAGTGAAATATAAATACTAGAGAAATTACAAAAATAGCAATAATTAGCACTATGACAATAGAAAGCTTTAAATTAACATGTTTAAACCTGTGCGTGAAGTGTTGGTTTGTCCCAAAGTATGAGCAACACCTCTTTGATTTTAAGAGCAAACTGCAAGGATGCCTGATGGATGATGGCAAAATTGTCATGGGAACATGCAGAGCGACATGCTGATGAGCTCTTCAGGTTCTTCAAAATGTGTGAGGCCCTGTACGTTTCCAAGTGTTCCCTTGCACTTGTGTTGAAATGTCAGGTGGTCTCACTGACATAGCAAGCTGCACAGCCTGCACATGAAAATTTATAAACCACACATGATCAGAGTCCATTGGGGATAGGGTCTTTCACACTAAAGAGGCTACCTACTTTGAAGGAGGAAAATGCTAATACGATGTTTGCATTGTTACAATAGGAATGTGAAAGTCTATGAATGCACTTTTGGGCAATGCTAGAGAAATAACCAATGTAGGGTAATTTGAAATAGAAGGTATTGGGCGCTTGTACACCGGTTGATCTTGCAGAGTTGCCAATTACATGCTGAGTGACACTGCGGTAATTGAGAATCGTCAACTGCAGGGGCTTCTTCTCAGAGGTTTCCTTTTGCAGGCTTCCTCCAAGGGCCAGTAGTCAGCCCATCACCCAGTCTCCTGCTTCCCCCCCAACCATAAAATGTGAAGACCACCTCACACAATATCTACCCAATTACCCACCTACCCGTCATCTTGAGATCATGCCTAGACAATGTAACCAATATGAAAGTTTGACTATCAAGAAAAGAACAGCTTTAATAGCTATTTTGACTAACAGCTAATATGGCATATTTTAGTGATACCTATTAGCCGCATCCTGTTCTGCACCCTGTTATACCACAGGCATGGATTGGATTGACATTATCTTCGTCACAATCTAACATCAGGTCCTCCATGGTAGTTTCTTCATCTTCAAAAAGTGCACAATATATTGCATAGGAGTCCTTTGGAGTCACATGCGAGTCCTCTGCCCCATTACTGAAAACATCCTTCACTGATGAATCGGGTAACTCTAAGGCAAACAGACTTATTAGATAAATAGTGATATAGCAATATTCATAAATGGCAGACGCTCGGTCAAGGCCTGAGTGGAGTTCACCAAAATGAGGCTAAGGAGACATTGTAAGAAAACATGGCGTCAAAGTCAAACATCCACTGCTGTCTGTGTACCATTGTGCACACAAAGAGGGCATGTTGGACCAAAAGGAGAACAAATTGGATTCTTTAAATTTCCAGACAAAGAGGAAATGAAGAAACGATGGATACATGCTATACTTAGAGATGTTGGTAGATTTTTTCGCATCTCCAGGGCATGGAAAGTGTGTTTGTTGCATTTGAAGCTTAGTGACATATCAAAGGTTCTCGGTGGACAAATTCCCTGAAGACAAGTGCACTTCCATCGATATTTGCTTGGAAACAAACTTCACCATGAAGGCAGCTGCCCCTACTGAAAGGCTTTATCAACAACAGTGAAAAGACAGGAAATCTGTCCCTGACAAAAAATGTTTTTCAGTCTCTTCAGAGCCTGAAATGTTACTCAGCAAAACACATGAAGCTGTAAAAGATATTCCTAAAATGGGTACTAACGAAACCATTACCTAAGGAGCCGCCAGTACCAGCCTTGATGAAATGCCTTCCACTGAAAAAGATCTTGATGAGACCTCAAACAAATAAGGCTACTTGAAAAAATGTGCAGATCTCAAAAAGGCAGTTGAGAGTTAAAAGACAAAACCAGGCACTTCAGTTAAATTCTTCTCACTTAGTTGGTTTACCTCTGATGGGGCAAGTTATTTTATACAGGTTTTCCTAACTCCAAAGTATTCCTGGCATCCTTTAAATATTTAGACCTGGGAGATAATAGAGAAAAATGTCAGATACTGGTTGTCATGTGATAGTGATATACTCTCAGAACATTACGAGTCTCCAGTGCAGTTAGGTTTTAAGATGGGTACACCAAGATTACTCAAACCACAAGAAGAATTTTTTCTCGCTTTGTGTCTCTTGTGACAGGGAGTTGCAGAAACCCACCTTTCCCCCCTGTTTAATGTTTCCCAGGCAACCATTAGCAGGATCATTATTGCAGACAGATCATTATTGCAGGCCTTTTTAGTGCAGAATGCACTATTGGGATGGTTTGGGGGTTGACGCCGCTAACGCACTATGGCAATAAGGCGATAAGGCCGTAAGGCAATAAGGTGTAAACTTTAATGTTTGTTTAATTAATTAATTTCAATTAATTAATTAGCCTTGTTTTGAGCGGGTGGGGTAGGTACCTTTGATTGCTACGTAAAACGTACCATACATAAGTCTTTTCGTAACATCAGAAAACTATATATGGTTCCAATATTCTCTTGTTATCCTTGTGGTACTATTCTCTTAAGAACAAAAGCGATTTACACAAGGCGCATGCGCATATGCGCAGATTGATTAGCGTTAGTGTTAACTATATGTTGGGTCGATGCATTTCATGCACAATTATACACAAACGTTTAGTGCTTTTCCTTGCGGTTGAACACAGTATGCAAGACGTATGCGCTCTAGCATTGTCAGCATGATACAATCCGTTTTCGAGTTCAGATTCACGCGTGCGATACCACCCTCTCGTCTTAATGGCCAATAGCAGTCATATTTTGGGTAATATCAGTTCCCCCATTTAGTGCAAAGAACGCTTTTGTGAAAGCGTATCTTTTGAAATCATCTCTTGCTCGGTTCAAAAATGCAGTGTGCTGTTTTCAAACTACTTCGTGTTTGCTAAGCTTTAAACAGGGAAACGAATGGATCTTCTCAGTCACTTGTTTATTTTCTCTCCTATGAAAGAGAACAAGAAGTTCACAAATGTATTTACCTGAAACACTTCCGAGTTAACGGCATCAAATATTACTGTAGACACTGTGGCACTCATGCACGGAAACCGCAAATAAATTTAGTCAGGCCACATTCACCTATGTAGGACATAATATCGGTCAAGTTGAAACGCTTCTCGGTTGTATAAATCGATATCGTTGTGTATTTTGAACTGGTTTACTGTTAACACCATTGGTGGCAACCTAATAAGATTGTGCTATTCCGAGACACGACGTGACTATTTGATAATTAAATTAGTAATTGTTTTATCGTATATTAAAGACTTATGCGCTCGTGGGTTCAAATCCTATCTGGGACTCTGATTTTTTCCGAGCTCTCCATAAATTCAATAATTGTTTATCAATGATATGAAAATTTGCCTCTTGATTGAAACAAAATCATTCCTCTTCCAATTTTTTCATAAGTAAATAACATTATTTCATTTTTCTCAGGAAAAAAGCGAGCATATCTTCTTTGTATGTTTTTGAGGAAACAAGGGTATCATGTTACAAACTTTGCGAGAAAAACAAAAGTATCAAGTTACAAATGTTGGCGTTAAAGAACTAAAAGTATCACGTTTGCTAGTTCAACGTATTAATGAATTTAGAATGAACGAAATTCCACGTAAAACACCACAGTAAAATTTAAAACCGTCTTGACAAACAGTAATTGTAAGTTATTTTTGGGCCTTAAACTAACAAGTTACATACAAGCAGCTGATGACTCACAACATACTGACAGTCCTGCATAACACTCTGCACTATCTGAGACTGTCTCACTAGTTCTCGCAAAATGTGTTCTTCATTTTGAAGTCTAAAATACAGTAAGTACAATAAAACTCCAAACTTCAAGTTCAAGTATGACATAGACTGTCCGGCGGCCCAAGGTGGAGCAGCTTGCTTGCAGAGTAATTTTTTCTATTTTGCGAGCCTCAATTAATTTATTCTTCTTCAGAAACTGCATGGCTGGCTTGCCTGTTCGCTTCAGAAACTACCCATTTAAATGATCCAAACCTCCTGAACTGTTCTTTAAATGTTACTTTTAACTACAGCTTCCTACGTGCAATGCATGTGCACGTAAATCTTCTCAAACAGTAAAAATCTGTAAATCAAGTCACCGTTACTCCATGCCAAACTTAGTTAATATGATTTTGGGACGAATGCTGTGAATAAAATTGTTTCTCAATTTGCTCTTCACGTCTGATAATTACCCTGTTTTTTTGAACGATCATCAGAGTTTAGTTAGACTGGGATGTTACATTAAAAGAAGTCTTGAAACAGTTGAAAAACCACCAACCTCCAGTCTTAATAATTTTCCCTGGGTCAGGGAGTTTTACCGGTCTCCCTTCCTTTCTGGCCTCCTCCCAGTCAAGCCCTCAAAGATTTCTCCGGCATAATGTACTTGTGAAGCACTTGCGATGCTATATAAAACTTCTTCCATCCGAAGAACTATAGCAAAAGCCATCTTTTTATATCTTAAAGCAATTTCTTACAGACTGTCTTGTTTGCACGCAAACTTTGAATGTGACACTTCAACGGAAAGGAACACCAGTGCTAGCAACATCTCCTGACAGGTGTCAGATCAACTGGATAATTGGAAGGCATTGAAATATGAACAAAGCTCTGAAGGAAGGTCAAACTGGCCATAATTGCAGGGGGAAATGTTTATAATGACCTGCAACATATGTATTGATCTCCTTCTGACTTCTCCATCCTTGACCAACAGCCCTTACAGGCAAGGTAATTTAATGCAGTAACGAAAAAAGAAATGAGACATTGACCTTCGGGACTCTGACGTGCGCTATTTTATTTAATATCGTGTTACCACAAGCGTCAATACCGCTATCACGCAACGTTTTTACTGACAAGTTGACTAATGTCAGTGCTTCCAAAGAGAAAAGGTAACGACTCAAACTTTCAAAGCCACAAAAATTTAACTAATAGAATGATTGCAGACTTCAATGATCTTATTTTGAGACAGATTGCGCCAGTAATCAAGTTGAGCATAGTTAAGATCTTCCTTCCCTTTGTTTTGTTTTTATCTCAGTTCTTGCAACCACCCAGGCTCGAAAAGTAATTGAACAATGTTGAAAGTCAAAGATAATGATACCAGAAGGGAAAAAATTCCTCGGTGCTCAGTGAGTGTTAAGTCAGAAGGATGGTTTTAAAAAGGGATCAGATTGGAGGAGCGCCGGCATGTCAATTCCAGAAGTGTTTTCGATAATTTATTTTCAGTGGTGGCATGACCTTCACATCAATCATGCAACTGCTAAGAAGAATGTCTCGTCATGTTTTGAAGCTGTTGTAGGTAAGGAAAATAATCATTGTACAGAAATTTAATCATCTTATTCCTCTTCTTATGATTCATTTACGTGTTGACTTCAACTTTCGTATCGTTCTATCAACTGATATGTCGATCGATGAATTGAAATTGTATTTTTCACCGAGCGTTTGGCTCTTAGAATTTAACACCAATGCACCCTGCACTGCTCTGAAATTTTATTGAAAGAACGTGTCAGGTATATGTGTCTAATTCCTACATAATAAGGATAAATTAAGCCCCTCGAAAGTGTAGTTATCATTTAATTTAATTTAAGTGTACGTAACTAGACTGGCTGACCATTTATGCCTCTTATTTATGCATTTCCGACTATCTTTTTATCTGTACAATCGAACTATTTGTTTATCTCAAAACGAACCAGTAAATGACTGATCCAACTAAGGTTTATATTGAAGTTACGATACAATGAATGGTCTATCGATCCGGTTTTTGGACTTCACCGTGTTGCAGATCATTTGCAGACACTGCAGATAAACTGCAGATCTGTTGTTAGTCTGTTTTACGTCTGCATCCTTGAACTCACGAAGAGTATTCAAGCTTAATGTCTGCAGCAGACTGAAAACAGACCGCAGACAATAAATTAGTCTGCAGTTGATCTGTTTTTGTCAAAACAGATCTGTTGCAGATCTGCTGCAGATCTGCTCGTTTTGTACAGGCATCAATGTTATGTATCGTCGATTTGGAGTGCTTAACATTTGGCCATCAAGAGAAGCCATTACAGTGCTACGTGCCCTACCGTTGCCACACAGGAAAGTTTTTGACAAATTTTTGACATCTTTTTGACAACTTCCATATCAGATGGCCATTAGGAATGCGTAGGTGAATGGGCATTTACCGGCGACAATTTGCACGCTATTTTCAACTCTTTGAAATCTGTTTGCCGATTTCCTCACTGAAATCTAGGCTTGACTGAGAATGAGTACTTGTAAGCTTCCTTTTTTTCATATATTTTTTAAAAGTTTATATGTATATTCACAATAAATTGTCATGTCAGTTGCACATTTATTTCTGCAGCTGATGTTCAATTACGACAAAATGTCAACGGTGGAATATACGACAATGGTCGTTCTTTGTCTATGATGTACAGGGACAATATTAGACCTGCATCACGATGGGCTCAGTGAACATCAAATTGCTCAAGAGGTTCGTGTGAGTCATACCTATGTTGGGAAAGTCATCAAACGTTACAACAAGTCAAATACAGGTCTCAGAGCCCAAAGGAGCCATTTCTTAAAACTCAAAGTAGATCAAACTGTTTCTGAATGTATTGAATGTTGTAGACTCGTGAACCCTAGCATTTATGGAAGTGAAATCAGAGAGAGATTTATTTCTTGATGGCATCATTCACCCAGTAGAATATCCCCAGTGTCTCACAAATAAACAGTTTCACATACACAACATGCAATGACAACAGAATAACAGTTGTTCCACACAAATCAACTACACCCAGCGCGACGGAAGCAGTGGATGCTTTCCTTAATGATATTTCAAACTTTAGGGCACCAAAGTTACATTTTTTCAACAAATCTGGTGTGGTAAAAACAACAGGAAATAGAAAGTATGGCAATGCTGTTCTTGGAGAACCTGCCATTGATGTTCAACGATACGCATCCAACGCAAACTACACAATAAATTTATTACACTCCATAAATGGGGTTGACTTTTTTAATATTTTAGATGGCCCTTCCAACAGCATGGAACTATTAACATTTTTTGGTGAGGCCCTTCAGCTAGAGCGGGAGGATGGGAGTGCAACTCTTGAATGCGGTGACTGTGTTATAATGGATAATTGTGGATTCCACCATGCACGATTCGTGGAACCTATTCTAAGAAACGTGTTTGCTGACTGTGGTATAACTTTATTACTCCAGCCTCCCTACTCCCCCGATTTCAATACTTGTGAATTCTGCTTCCGTCAAATAAAGGATTATTTGTGTCGCTATCAACTACTTGCAGAACATCAGAGATCTCCGTAAGCCCCTACGACCGGCGAAAATCGCCGGCTAGTCGTCCTGGGCGCGCCGGCTCCTCAGATCCAAATAAAAAAGTAAATAAGTACTTTGTTTTGCATCCAACGGCAACTTTTCCATTTGCGACGCCTGCTTTCCCTTGGGTAAATACATTCGGAAATAAATAAAGTTTCCCTTGAAGAGCCAAGTGTCCAAAAAATGTTTTTGACTGAATAAACTTGAAAGTTTCGTCGAGAATTTCGCCACGCTTGAAGCTGCTTGCAGACATCGATGGAACGTTCAGCAAACGAAACAGGCTCAGATTGCGAGGCGGCGGTTACCGACGAAAAGCACTCCATATAAGACAACATACTCTGTATTCCAACACGTGCAAAATGGCGGAAATTCCTCTGCTGGCTACTCCATTTTACTCTCCTTCAACTCAAAAATTTAGGGAGAGCCCTGGAACATGAAACAAAAATCTCAACCGCAGGGGCTATTTTACAAATATTCCCGGAAAACTCGATCTCGTATTTTCGCCACTATGGCTACGTTTTTTAGTTTTAATTGCATGCTTACATCAGCTTACATGTAGTAACCAGCAATTTACCGCGAACATGTTTTATTTTGTTTCTAGGAAATACATCTTTTTTGGAACAGCCGCCAGTCTGTGTTTTGCCATATTGTTTACTTTCTGGAGTTATTAAACCTTGAAAACCAAATGAATTGCGTTCTCCGTAACCCAGCGTAATTCGTATTATTTTTTTTATGAAAATAACCATGTCAAAATCAACAGTTTTACTGCAACAAAATGAAAGACGTCTAGACGTCAAAATAAATCACAAGAATTTCGGCATCATTGCCTTCAAGTGAGAGTTCTGAAACTGATCAATAATGAGTGGAAGTGTCCAGTCCTGGCTCTCAGGCCAGTCTGGAACCTTATTGTTCAAGGCTCTCTGTAAAATTAGAAGATCACGATCCAGTTGAATTCATTTCCTGGTACCATATTTGAGCAAGTTCTGCACCTTTAATCTAGTCTGCATCACTGTAAAGAATGATGTCTTGGCCCGCTCCTGTGCACTTGCTAAACGTTTGATGCTTTCCTCTTCCTCTGCTGCTTGACTTTCAAGTGATTTAATCTCTTGCTGAAGCTCGTGGACCTTCATTTTGTGCTCAGGATGTTTATCTTTTATTTTACACGAATCATCATTTGAACAAGGAGGACTGCGGCATGTCTTCGTGTGGCCAGTTGCATGGCAATTATTGCACATACATCCTCCAAGACTTGCGAGTGTCACATACTCGTTCTCTTGCTGATTAAGTTTTTGCAGTGCTTCCTTTGCAGTAACTATCTGCACTTGCAAAACAGTAAGACTGTCTTTCATTTCCTGTTGTTTTGAATCTAAGGGACTACATCCTTGCTGGTCATTTTGAGCTGATGTGGGACTCATTCGCGTGTCATCAGTGAAACTTGTTGACCATGAAATGACAGTTGTTTGGGCTGTAAACAAATAAGTTCGTCGCCAGTACTTGAATTTTCCATGCCAAAATCCACTTGCTTCATCTTCCGCGGGTAGGGAGAGTCGATTTCGTTAGCTTGAATGAATATTTTCTTGTAGTCGCGGTCTTTCACTTCTTTCACTGTGTGAAGCATTTCCGAGAACGCAAAAAGATCTTCACAAACATTTACCATATCGCCATCCTTGTCACGGTAGCGAAGCCTAATTTTATCTGCGTCCAAGTGAGCCAAAGAAGAACAATAATTATTCTTTCTTATGCTACTTACAAGACCATTGTATGATACACTTTCCAGGAGAAAAGCTGTGAAGCATTTCCCTCCGTATTCAACTTTCACCTGGAAGGCCATTTTCGTTCTCACATTGTGAGACCTGTAAATTCCCAAGGGAGTGAATGGACTTGACATCTCTGCCCTTGGAAATTCTCATGTTCTGATTGGCTGGTCTGCTTTGAAGTTAGCAAAAAGTTGTCAAAAAGATGTCAAAATCTAATCAAAAACTTTCTCGAGTGGCAACGGTAAGGTGCGCGTAGCACTGTAACTCAACAATGCCTGAAGACTTCAGGAAAGCATGTCCCATTACACAGCTTCCTATTGACTCTATGGAAGTGAAGTGTGCAATGCCCAGTAGCTTGTTGCTGAATAGTGAGTTGTTCAGCGCGTACAAGAATCATACTACACTAAACGGGCTTGGTGGAATTTCTTTGTCTGGTGCTATCACATTCATAAGCCAACTGTATACAGGAAGTATGTTGGGAGGTGCGGTGGCCTCATGGTTAGTGCGCTCGTCTCCGGATCGAGCAGTCCGGGTTCGAGCCCTGGCCGGGGACATTGTGTTGTGTTCTTGGGCAAGACACTTTACTCTCACAGTGCCCCTCTCCACCCAGGTGTATAAATGGGTACTGGCGAATTTAATGCTGGGGGTAACCCTGCGATGGACTAGCATCCCATCCAGGGGGGAGTAGAGTACTCTCAGTCGCTTCATGCTAAGGAAACCGGGATAAGCTCCGGCCTGATGGGCCACTTGGCTCGTATGCAGACTTTATAGAGGAAGTACGGCAGACAGAGAAATTGTAGAAAGATCAGGTATACTTGAGTTGCCATTTAATGAAGGAGACTCAGTGATGGCAGATAAAGGTTTTACTGTAAGTGACATCTTACCTCTAGGTGTCTCTGAACATTCCACCATTCCTGGAAAAATCCACACAAATGCCCCCAGAAGATGTTGTGAGAACTAAGGAAATTGCAAGACTGCAGATCCACATTGAACAGGGAATTAATAAAATTAAAAATTTTATTATGTAGGATAGCGTTATCCCACTGAATCTCTTTGGCATTGCATTGCAAATCAAATGTGGTCTGTGCATTTCTCTACAACATTCAAGACCCTATCTTAACAGGCTGACACAATATGAAGCTTTAGACTATTTATTTGTAGTGATACCTTGAAACTTGCATTTTAATAATGTTCAATGGTTTGGCTAAACAAGGGTGTGTTGTAGTAATATTCACTGTCTAGGCCTCAGGAGCTTTGTATTTCCTTTCAATGAAATACACCATCTCTGAAATAACTATGATACCTGTAAAGGACTGGTCAAAAATTACAGGGGGTGGAACTAAGCACATGACCTATGTAACTAACTCCAGGTGCGATTGCCACAAGTTCAGAATTAATAAAGGACATAGAAGTACTGATCAAGAGCACTGGACTTTTTGTTGATTTCCAATGATTTATCTTTAATAGTACACCAATGGTCAAAACCGTCAAACTAAAATACAAGCAAACTATCTAGTTTAAGCGAAACAAAAGGACAAAGTCGAACAATAATCGGATATGATAATGACACTGCTGCAGGAAACGACAAAATACTAAACCACAAATAAAAGCAACAAAATGAAACTAGGAAAGGTAAAACATGCTTACCGATTGTCCTCTCTGTATGCCTGAGTAGTTTATTTATTTATTCCATTTACACTGCGATTACAACATAATAAAAAGAATAGGAAAAAAAAAGTTATTAATTAACGCAGAATCCAAAATGAAATCCTCGCAACAAACGCAAGAACACAGCCCATGCACACAGACGACAACTAAAAGCACGAGGTTCTGAAATACGATCTGACGGAAACGTCACTAAGATCTAACCTAGACAGTTACCGTAAACACCGGCGTATAAGCCGCACTCGCAGATAAGCCGCACCCCAAGTTTGGGAACTCAAATTTTGGAAAAAAAAATTTGTATATGTAATCGCATGGGGCCGAGGGCAATTAAGGATTAATTTCACGAGTATTTTCAAAGTTTTCACAAAATTGCCTGAGTTGCGAAGCGACGAGGGCAATTTGGAAAACTTTGAAAATACAAGTGAAATAAATCCTTAATTGCCCGAGAGCACTTGCGATTACTTGTTTATCACATAAAGGGCAAAATTTTGTACAAAGGTTCAAGGTCTTGCCGTTGCGTAAACAGGTTTGCCGGTTGTCATTATTTAACAGGCTAGCAGTAACACGGGGAAAGCCTACTATAATAGTAAGCAAAACACAGCAACTTGGTTCAATTCACTCAAAGCCATTTCTTTACAAACAAAACTATAAGCAATCTAATTTTATTCACCTGTTTTGCGAAGCTTGCAACGGCGTGAAACTACTTGTTCTTCGATCGATGATAGACGTAGACAAGTGTCCAAACGAGCTCTTATAACTTCTTGAATCCAAAACTGTCCTTTCCACTGTGAAAACTTCACATACCAACAAAATTTTCGCTGTTTTTACGCCGATAAAGTGAGCTGTAATACTAATAAGGCGACCCGAAGCAAAACGAAGAAATTAACTTTCAGTTTGGCGGCCATGAAGTTCTGTAATTCTACTCAGTGTTTCGTGCAACACCAGCCGTCTCCACTCAAACGTTTTTCAGGCTGCGAATCAATGCATTTTTAGTCGGAAAAATCCTTTTGCTTTTCCACCAAAAGACTGCACTTTGTTGCATGTTGATTCTCTTTCATGTTAAGATGAAATAACCGTGTTTAGATCAAACTCAGAAGCGATGCCTTTCTGAAATTTCTTTACAAAATCCGTTTGAAGCGGGAAACCAACTCAATGCAGGCGTGCTCAGCCAATCAGCATCAAGTAATTTTGCCTGGGCCAATTACAAAAATTAAGAAAAAATGCCCTCTGTCTCAGCCAATCAGCATTCAGTAATTTTGCCCCGTATGTGATAAGGAAAGAAATTGAAATAAATCGAAACTGGAGTCTTAAGAAAGATGTCAGTTATGTACATTCATTGTTTCCTCTGAAAGTTTCTAATTGAACGGGCCAACCCGCACATTAACTAACTAACATTTAAACAGAGAATACTAAAACTCTTACCTATAATTTTAGCTCTGTAATGGTATGAAAATCAGACTTAGACATAAATTTGATCTTTCTCTGGTATTTTTAATCCATTATTTTTCATTATGTCGACCGTTTCTGAATAGAATTTACATACAACAACATGATTGCTTTGGTTTCGGTTTGTTTGTTCATAGCTCAGTAACCAGGCAATTGATCAGAAGTTGGGAGTACTGGGAACGATGCAGTTTACCACGCGTATTTTCGCTCGCTCGTTGAGGGATTGATTTCTGTCGAAGTGAGCAGCCATTGGCGGCAATGTAAGCAACTTTCTGATCCCGGCCGAGTGACATTCAGCTGCTCAAGAAAGGCAATGTTAAACTGGTTAATATGAACAAAAATGGCTCTTTTAGCCATAGGAGCCACCAAACTCGCAAAAGCAAACATACTGTGGTATAGTCTTGTGGAGTTCTTATCATTTTGCTACACAGGTCTATTGAGATTGTAAAATTTTTGCTGAAAAGTGTTAATTTATGCAAATTTATGGCATGGTCTTCAGATGTTCTGGCAGATAAGCCGCATCCCTGATTTGATAAGAAAATTTTGAGCAAAAAGGTGCGGCTTATACGCCAGTGTTTACGGTACAACCTAACCACTTCCCTTTGTAGTAAGACAGACTGACTGACCCCAAAATGCAGGTCAGAAAATAGATGACTTCCCCTTATGGGACAAGATGACTCACACCTCAGGTGAAGTCAAACATAGGCACACAAGGTGTGCAAGAGTTATTTGTTTTAATTAAAAGGTTATGAAAATAGGAGCACTGATTTAAGCGACTCTTTACAGTGATAATTTAGTTAATTTGACAAGTTTTTTGGCTACAATGTACAGCCATATATGTGTATTGTGTGCTTCCATAATAAAATATGGAGTATTGGCAGATGATGATTTACTACGTATATTATTTTTGTGGATGGAATAACAGAAATATAGTACATGTAGGTCAAAACTGTTGTAAGTAAGGTGTGGGTTAGAGACGATAAGAAAGATCGTAGATCTCATAACCGCGCTTTTAAAAATTAGCTGTTTTCCCAGCACTACAGTCGCAACGCAGTGCAAATTCCAGAGACCCCCTCTATGATTCATTTTTTCTGTAGACACCATATCACTTGATCAACACAAACTATATTAATGCACCATCGTTCATCTCTATGATGACGTAATGGTTAATAATCACCTGAACATCTACCTTCACTTTTCTTATCTGCAAGCCGTCCTTGTTGATTCACTGATGACTATAGCCATGCAATCAACTGATCAATCTGTAGCACAACAACTGACAGCAATGACTCTACTTGAACTGTTTAAGCTTGTATTGCACCATCACATTGACCCGTCCATAACATGCTCAATGTGCCGACTAAGAAGAATTTTTTTTACAAAAAAACCATAACTCAAAAATAACAAGAAAGAGAAATAAGCTCTCTCACTCATTTAAGCCTGATTTAATTAATTTGTAGTTTAACTTAGTGCCATGCAGTCTTCAAAGAACATTATTTTGAACAGTTTTCATACTTTTTTACCTTTAACAAAAAGATCTCGGACTGAAAGTAATGTCATAAAATGGCCATGAATTAACCATATCAAACTGCTGCTGCAGACACTAAAAGCTGTCCAAACAAGTTAACTTCTGTTTTGTTTAATATCCTGGGAACAAGAGGCCATAACTTGTTAGCTCTAATTGAATTTACTCCCATGTGAAAAACAAAAGTGTTAAGTTACCATTTGTAACTAAAAATAGCAATATCTTGTTTTGTTTGTTCAAACAATTCATGAGAACAAGTGATGATTTCTAACATTTCTAACAGTGATCATTTCTAACTAAAAATAGCAAACATCTCGGGGAAACAAGTGCTCACAATTCATCACCTCTGAATTTACTCCCTTGTGAAAAACAAGGGTGTCAAATTACCCTTTGTAACTAAAGATGAAAATGTCTCATTACATTTGCATACAAGAACAAAACAATTGTCACTTCCACTTATTTTGTAAATGTTAAAACTGTTTCAAATCTAAATAGTCTTGTCTCCTCTAAAATATGTCCTTTGAACTAGAAGCGACGATTCGTGACCTCTAATTGAATTTACTCGTGAAAAACAAAAGTATCAAGTTACCCTTTGTAACCTGAAATAAAATATCTCTTCCCATTTGTTTACTCCTGACTTGTGAACTAAAACGTAGAACTCCTCTCGTTCATAACTAGCCACCATTACACTGAAACAACCCAGTGTATATTATGTAACTGTCACAATAATCCCCTCCAAACCGGACTAAAAATCGCAAACCGTCAGTCTCCAAAGTCCTTGAACTTAATACAATCATAGAACTCCCAAGACTTCATATACCTCATGTAAGCTATCTTAAACAAGAAATTTTCTTTTCCTTCTGCTACAATTCATGCTGGCTATTAATGTGGTAAAGCGAAAACCCTGATAACATTGACGAGAAAAGATTAAGTTTTATTTATAACATATCTTCTCATCCCAGTTGTAAACAAGAACCATTATAAATATAAAATCGTCACAGAATAATTTCTTTTGTTCTGTTGACGAAATTGATCGTAGTCTCCATTTTTCTTGTTGAAACTAATCACTGAAACTGATCAATGGATGCTGAAATTAACGACTCTCCCTCAACTCTGCAGCAATATTTAGGTTTAACTACAACGTGCAAACGATTCAAACCTGGTCACAACCTCTTCACATTCCCTCTAGTGCATTCCGCCCCCTTACTAGTAAATACAATTGTTCCTATCAGAGCCCACCACAACATTAGTAGTAGAGCGGCTAACACTCATTTAATTCAAAACCTTAAATAATGGGAAAAGCTCACCCTTCATCGCATGCTCGCAGTTATATCCCAAACACTGTTTCTTTTACTGATTATCCAATTGTCAATGACTATCAAACCCACCCACAAAATCCTCAGCCTAACCCACAGAAAATGTTGAGGTAAACCCAATATATGAATGCTACCTCCTCTTTTACAGAGAATAAATATGGCCATTCTCAATTCTCTCGGGATCAAATCTTCTCACCATTTACCTTTACAACAGGAAATTTGATTGGTGTTTAATAGTAGATCCAGTCTGATTGGTGTGACATACATACATCTCTCACTGGACAACCCGTCCATAACATACCCGACGAGCCAACTAAGAGATAATTTTTTTTTACAAAAAAGTAACTCAAAAATTACACAGCCCACTGCTTTTTGAAGGATCAAAGAAGTAATGACCCACTCCAGTATGTCTTTTGACCAGCCCTGTAAAAATGAGAAATGATGAGTGGTTTGTGATTCTGATACAGACATAAACTTTACACTGTCTTTGAGCTTCAAGTCTATTAGATTTACCCTTAGGATAATAATTATCAAATCACTGTGAGATGCACTAAATGTTTCATTACGATGCTGTTGTAGAATAACAAACATACATACATACATATTTTATTGCAACTCCCTAAAAAGGGTTTTTCAGTTACAAGTTAAATAAAAAATACAAAGAACAATAATTGATATAATAAGTAAGAATAGATAAGCAATTAATTAATACAAATCTAAATTATGTATTTTCCTAAATAGATGAAACTTAGTTAAAAGTAATTGTTTAGTCAATTTCGATTTAAAGGCTTTAACAGAATTTACATTTTTAAGATCATTACTTAGGTTATTCCATAGTTTGGCTCCACGGTATGAAAATGAACGTTGACTGGTGGCCCAGTCTGCATCTCAAAATGTTCAGATGGTTGCCCTGTCTTGTATTTCTAATATTAGTTTGAGAGCGAAATGTAAATTTTTCTGCCAGATAATCAGGGACGAGATTATGAACACATTTAAAAATCATTATTGCATCATTTAGATAGAGTCTTTCACAGACAGGCAGCCAATTAAGAGATCTGATACCTTGTGAAATATGATCGAACTTTCGAAGTCCCAATACAATACGAGCAGCGAAATTCTGAACCAAGTGGAGTTTCTTAATATTGGAACGACTAGTGTTCGACCAAACCGTCGAGCAGTACAGGAGTTTACTAAAAATAAAACAGTTCATAAGAAAGATCAACGTCTTCTTATCTAATAGGTGCTTGATTCTGTTCATTTGAATCAGTTTGTGTAGACAGTTGGAAGCGGTTTTGGTAATATGATCATTCATTGATCTATCATTTACATATACCTGCCATTTTGCATGAAATTTTCTCTCTGTATTATTTTTTTAAGCTATGTATTTCTCAGTTCAATATTTAATATCAACCATCTCTTTCAAAAACATCAAAATTGGGACTTTCGGCACAGTGCAGACTTGACCAGATATGGAATTTTGCAAGGATTAGGACTGCTTGATACCGTAGACTCGAACCAGTGCGTTTTCGATGCTGATAGTGTTTGGCTCATCCGTTGTAGGTTCATTGGGGAAAGAAATATAGTAAGCCTTTCAATGCCTCACAATTTCTGATCTTTCACTTGCTCGTGAAATGTTTAACTGAATAATTATTGTCTAACATTTCTTTTGAAAGTGAAAGACTAGGAATTTTCGTGTCTGCTATTTGCATATGCAAATGCAGACACTATGCAGAGCTGTAGAAATTTTGATCACTGCTTCATATAGTACAAGTGAAAATTTTTTATAGAGATTTGAGTGAGGTTTTCATTACAAGTCAATTTTGTGATTATGTACATGAGGGACAGGTAAAGCATAACCATTTGTCATGAATCTGTCGTGAACCACAATGAATGTCGTCACTCAATCGTGAATTATCGTAACCCTTACCATTGGTTGCGAGAAAACTACGAATTCAAGACAACATTTGGAACTAATAGAATTCGAGGAAATGAGTCGGCAATTGGGTTAACGATCATGTGGGAAAGAAGGCAACCCACGCTTCGCGAACGAAGGACATTTTGCATTTTGTTTCCATAGCTGTTGGGTTTCACTGTGGATGTCGGAAAGCGAGGTAAGTGAGTGAGTTTTTTTCTTTTTCTGAAGTTTGTCATGAATTTCTTAAAAGGTGTTTTCTCAATATGTCACAGCTTTCGAAGTATGGATCAACTTGGCCGAATAAATGGCTTTGACAGATGCTTTCAAGTTGTTGATCGCTGCACAGCTCGGCGTAGCCTTTCTGAGGAGTCCTTTGTCTTGTTTATTCAGTACCTCTCGCTCACTCGGCTGCTTCGCTACCTGAACAACGGCCCCTTCGGGGCCTAACATATTCAACCCTGAAATTCATAAGGTCAAAAGCCGAAAACATCTATCATTGCCCAAACGTCTGTGAAAGCTGTGGACAGTTTATAGCACGAATTTGTTTAAGAACTAGTAATCTCGATAGCTATTATCTAATTAAAAATAATTTTTAGCGAACCTACAATGGGCGACAAAAGTAGTTGAGACAGTTGCCTGAATCGAGTGCTAATTGCAGCATTTCACTTATTCTATTTGAAATTCAATTTACATTGAGAGCCACACCCCCTCCCCCTTTTCAATGTTGTTTAGAAAAAAAGCAAGTTCTAGAGACATCAAATCCAACATTGTTTGGGGGGGAGGGGGTAGAATCGTAGAGTTGAAGGGGGAAATTGGCCTTAAGTACTCCAAAATGGCAAAGTGTCTCAACACTTTTGTCGCCCATTGTCTGAAGGTGTAAAACCGTTATTTAATGGAAACGATGCACTACGGGACCTGGATACAAACACACGTCATTCTAATTAGTCACATGATCATGTTGGTACTGTTCTCCGTTACCTGAAATCAATTAGCGCGTAAATATCGTGATTATTACATTTGAGTGATGACGTCACAAAGGTGCAAAACAGCAGATGAACTAGGCAAAATGGTTTTTAAGGGGCGAATTTCGAGTGAAACGCGTGCTTATGTCCGCTTTGCAAAGGAATGCAAAAGTTTAAGTGCCAAACAGATCATTCAGCGGTCGCACATATCCCGTGCCTCACTGTACCGCATTTTAAAGGAAGGTAAAATCCGCGAAAACCATCAAGAGCACCAAAAGAAAAAATCCATCGGACGCCCCCGAAAATTGGGTGTATGACAAAAGCGATTGCTTCTACGTGAAATCGCAAAATTGAGGAAATCAGAAGGGAAATTTACTGTAAAGCGACTTATGCAGCAAGCAGGCGTCAGTCCAAGACATGCTTCCTTCCGAACAGTCCAACGGTTTCTCCGTAGCCAAGGATACAAGTATTTACAAGCACGCCAAAAGGGTCTCCTGACAAAGAAAGATCTGAAAAAGAGATTAAAATTTGCACGAAAGATCAAACATGAGTACAATGACAACTTGTGGACTGAACAGATTGCATTTTTCTTGGATGCGGTTAGTTTTATACATAAGTTTAACCCCGCAGACCAAGCGCGGGCGCCTCGGGGGTGCATCTGGAGAAAAGAAATGGAGGGACTGGCCTGCGGATGCACAGCAAAGGGTTCTCATTGCGGGTCTGGTGGGAGAGTGGCAAAGTTTGTTGTTGCCATAACATACCGCGAAGGAGTGGTTCTGTGTGAGAAATACCAAAGAATGAACGGCTTATATTTTAAGGGTTTGATAGAAAGAGAATTTGCCCGCATGTTTAGTGATTCGAACAAAGGAGGGTCTAAGCTTTTTGTCCAGGATGGGGACCCCAGTCAAAACTCGGCTTTAGCTCGTGCCGCTTGGAATAGCATCGGGGCTGAAATGATGCCTATACCACCCAGAAGCGGAGACATAAACTGCATTGAAAATATTTTTCACATCATAAAAACAATTGTGCATGATGATGCACTAAGGAAGAATATAACTTTCGAAACGTTTGACCAGTTCTGTGCAAGGGTTTCCGATACTATTAAATCACTAGATAAGAACTTAATTGACCGAACCATCGCAAGTATGAACAAGAGAATCGATTTAATCATTGCTAACAAAGGACAGCGTACGAAATATTAAATAAATAGGAGAAAATATCAATTCCGCTTATATTTACTTGCGTTTCAAAAACAACAAAAGTCTTCTGTGACCTTGTCACGTAGCTAAATAATGTGACGTATTGCGTGACTTCTCACTGTAAATGACTACGATTTTCACTTCACAAGCGTGAAAAGTACAAAATAAATCAATACAGTTTGTACACCTCTATTTCTTCGTTCTTTAACTAAGTATACTAGTTCCTATGGCGGAAAAAGGATATCTCTTATGAGATTGAACGGGTAACCACGGATAACCACGGGTCACCGATAGCTGAGGAATAACAACATTATGTATAACCTTTATTGTACGTTTGGTTACCCGTGGTTACTCGTGGTTACCCGTTGTGGATGCGTCTCCAAGGACCAGCGCGGCAAAACATTTTCCACAGGGAGAAATTTCTCGCTGCTTCTCTTGGGAGATCTGAGCATGGAATCGAAAGATCTTCCAACGGACCATCGTCATTTCCGTCTCCTTTTTGTCGATGGCGCCATTTTTTACGAATACGATAGGGTTCTTCCCTGTGGCGAAAATTGGGGTGTCTTTGTTAAAGACAATGTCCTTTGTGTAGTGCGTTTTCGGGGCTGGCAGGTGAACTAGTTGTCCTTCCAGTAACAACAGAAAATCGTGCCACTGGATAACTGAAGGTGACCACCTAAAATCGTTCAAGAAAATGCACTCGGCTTTTTCAGCGCCCACCCATGCAAAACTTGTTGATGCTGGGTTGGAAAAAGTGTTAAAAATTTTGTTAAGTGGGTTCAGCAGGAAGGTTTTTCCGCAGTTTGCTACTCCTGCGATCATAATGTTCCGATATTTTCCCCGTCCTTTCTCTAATAGCTCCAGAACACATCCCACAAAGTACTGGACGTTAATTCCATTCCTTTCTAAAACTTCTTTTGCGCATGCTAACCACTGGCCACAACAGCCTTCCGTGCACTGTCCCTGTGTGGCTTTGTAGAGCAACTGCACTCTGCTTTTTCTTGCCCTTTCTAAATCATCTGTCGAATTTTCCATCTCCCACGCGGTGTCTAAAACTTCTGAAACAACTTTGGTGCCTCTATTTACTATAAACTCTGCGATGTCAGTTTTGCCTTTGAGTTTCTGTTCTCTGGCAAGAGCAAGCAGCTCAGTCTGAGACTTAATGTTTTTGGCTAATACAACTTCAGCAAGTTCATATGAAGTCATCCGTTTTTTCCTTCTCTTCGCTTTATTGTTATCTGCATCTGCCGAATCCGTGGTAACTTGAGTGTGACTGTGGCCCACATCAGACTCATCGGAAGTGTTCTGCCCAGCATCGTCTGCATCGTGGCTCGCTTTCCTCTTACTTCTGGACTGGATGGCGATAGAAGCCATCATCGTTCTTGGAGGGCCCACGTTCGTTAAATCTGGATGGTCTAAACTCTCAATATAGTACTTGTCTGCCTTCGTGACATACTTCCACGCGCTATAATAGTTGGTGTGAATTTTGGAGAAATGGACTGAGATCCCACGCCTCTCCAGTAAAAATCTCTTGCTGGAAATCCACCGTTTGTTCCGGTCCAACTTGATGGCCATGTGATAATGAACACCGGCAGAAATGTGTTGTTCGAGCGAACAACACCACTGAATCACATTGCAATCATTAAAGGACTGGAGAACCGCATCGACAAATGATCTCCTTGTTGGAAAGAGTTCTTCTTCCACTTGACTGTACGTTATTAAATAAACTTCGCGAACAGAGCGTGCATCCAATTCTCTACTTTCTGGTATAAAGATATCCTCATTTTCTTCCGATGTAGGTGAATCTGACTCGTACTCTTTGATCATATCCATTCTGTAGACTTGGCGTGTGATGATGAAATAGGTTCAACTTCAATGCATTTGAAATCGCCTGCCTTTACTTTGCGAATCGGAAAACCTCTAATTTGACTTTTTAAGTCTTACAATTGTGCCGCGACCAATCATATCATCAAATCAAACTAAAAGCACGATTATCATGAAGGCTTATCTATCTCAAATATGACTAGTTTTTGACTATTTTTCTCTCGTGACACGAAAAAATTCCACTAAACACTATTTTTCCACGTTATCTAAATTCGCGCGGTACTAATTAATGCAAAATACATAGGTACCACTTTCAGACAATGGGCGACAAAAGTAGTTGAGACAGTTGCCTGAATCGAGTGCTAATTGCAGCATTTCACTTATTCTATTTGAAATTCAATTTACATTGAGAGCCACACCCCCTCCCCCTTTTCAATGTTGTTTAGAAAAAAAGCAAGTTCTAGAGACATCAAATCCAACATTGTTTGGGGGGGAGGGGGTAGAATCGTAGAGTTGAAGGGGGAAATTGGCCTTAAGTACTCCAAAATGGCAAAGTGTCTCAACACTTTTGTCGCCCATTGTAGCCTTGATATCAGTAGTTTTGCTTATAATGCACCAGTCAATGTTAAGCCCCCGGGGGATTTGACATTTTTGCCTATTGTTATGTCAAATGCTTTACCCAGGGCAAAAACACTAATGTCAAATACCCCTTCCCTGGTTTTAAATTTTGTTCGATTTAAGATGATGAAAATTACAATGCAATTTCTTTTTTGTTATTCTGAAAAGATTAAACAAACTTTATATCTCATGAGATCTTCTGCAATGCAGAGAGGGCACTTCCAGTCATAGTCATTAGTTGGGATCTCGAAGCCCATGCAGTACTGGTGGGAGCTAATCACGATAGAAGTTTGATACATGTAGTGAGCAGTAAAAATTACCATGAAAAGTTAATATTTCAGTTACCTTATTTGTGCTTTCTTTTGATACTCGGACTATCAATCATTCATAAGAATAACACTGAGATCAAAACACTCACCTCCTTTGACAAATTCTTGAAATCCCTTCGCAGCCACAGCCTTTTTTACACTTGCTGTATCCCAGGCCTTGTAAAGGCGGCATTTCCCTAGCGCCTTTTCACGAGGTTTTTAAGTCCAATGCGATAATGTGTATTCAGAAGTTAACAGGCAAATTTTATGCGATCACTTGTGAGTGAAGGGCACCACACAAAATAATTTCAAGATGGCGGGACTAGGCTCCAGGCTCTTGTAAATTTTGTCAAATTACCCCACCCTCGGGAACTTGTGTTATGTCAAATCTTTAACCATTCCTCACCCATGGGAAAGGAAATACTGCCAAATCTCCCGGGGTCGCCTGCCCCCCACCCCAACCCCCCTCCCCCTGGTGCTTAACATTAACTGGTGCAGAACTATTACCTGAGGAAAAGTTTAAGCAAAACTTTCCATGCAATGATGAGCCTCGTTGTGGTCTTGCCACCATCTTGTGCTAAAGAATTTCGTGGCCATTCCAAAATAGTTAAACAAGTGAAATGACACAGAGACCGAGAGCCGTCTAGATTACCAAAAAAGATTATAAGATCCATGAAAAAGAGAAGAGTTAGGTGCAAGCTTAAGTGCATTCTCAGAAAATATACTCCTAAATCGTCCAGATTGTATGGCTTAAGGACTCAATGTAAGTTATAGTATGTAACATATCTGCACAAATGTGAATGTTTTTTCAGTAACTTTTTAAAACTAAAAAGTGTGACAGCAAGCAAACTTTTGCAAAATAACAAACAAATGTCTAGTTCTTCCCTAAATAATCACGAAATAACAAAATCAACCGGCAGTACCAAAAGACATTGTGTCTCAAGAATGAAGCCTTTGACATCTGGTGATATCAAGTTAAATCCAGGCACTGAACAAAGTTTAAACGGTTAAACTATATTGTCATCTTGTTCCACTATGTTGCTAAACATGCGATTACGTCAGCTAGGATTAAGACCTGTTGATGTTGGTGGTGAAGGCAACTGTTTTTTCCGAGCAGTTTCTCATCAGTTATATGATGATCCCAATCATCACTTAATCATTAGGCAAGCTGGTGTTCAATACCTTAGCAGTAACCCTGGACGTCTTACTGAAAGCAATACTGAGAATTCACGGAATGAATATATAAATAATATGTCAATGCAAGGTACATGGTGTGATGCACTGTTTGTACAAGCAGTTGCAGACTGTCAAAATGTAGCAATTCATATTACAGAATCTCGTAAAATTTTGCTGGGGTAACTTTGATAGAGCCACGTTATTTAGCACAGCACCCACCAACAATATTGAGACAACACCTTTTAAAAAATTCATGACAAACTTAAGAAAATGAAAAAAGCTCACTCACGTTTTTGGTTTCCCAATGTCCACAGTGAAACCCAAAAGCTACGGAGACAAAACGCAAGTGTCCATCGTTCGCGAAGCGTGCGTTGCCTTGTTTCCCATGTGATTGTTAAATTTCCAAATAGCAGACACATGTACGCATTGCGTACCTATTTTTATTAATAGGTACAGGCCTATTGGCGTGGGGTGGAATTGTCATTTTGGTCCGGCATAATTATAATAATAATAATAACTTTATTTAAGTGTCAATGTATTTAGCACTGCTGTGCTAATTGGAGACACTGTAAATAAATAACCAAACATTCAGCTTTATACCTACAGCCAAGCATAATTTTGAGCATAATACCCTTGTTTCACGGGTGGCGCCCGAAAGCATAATATATACTCTATTTTTCGAACATAATCCGACAGACCCTACCGCAACGTGATCGGAAATTGGGGTGAAACTTGAGGCATGATATTTGTTACAAATTACAGCTGTAAGATGTCACAAGTGACGCACTCTGTCACGCAATCAATCGCTTTAGCTGCTGTTTTAATAACAAGAAGGCAAAAAAAGTTCTGCCAGCGTCCATTACAAGGGAAAGAGATAAGTAGTATAAGATTTCGTTGTGGATACAAAAATGTTTTAAATGTTTGAACAAAACACGCGACTGGATAGTAAAACAAGTCATTGTTAAAATTCTTGGATGCGATGTCGCCAGCCCGCCGCGAGGCTTGATAACATCTTTTCAGGAAAATTATAATAGTGCTGGAAATACAACAAAATGAAGATTGGCTGCCAAAGGAGCTACGTCATTCAACCTTGAAGGCAGTGATTTCTAATGCTATAATGCGGCCTACGAAAACATCTCACTTCGTTGCGAGTGCTACCAGCAGGTTTGTATGATAACTTATAACGGTTGCAGCTTTCCTTCCAACTGGCTATGCCAACTAGCTAAAAGCGGCTTAAATACTAGCAAAATAACTAAATTGGAGTTGAAAAATGTTTCAAAACGATGGTTCGCTTCTCGTTGAGTAACGTTTTATTTATTTCTACTCCATTCTGATGGCACTTCCTTGTCAAGTTCATTTGCATATTGTCACAAACAAACATTAGTTTGATGCAAAGTGAGCTTTTGCTACAGAGTCCTTTACAGAATTTTTACTGTTTAAACTGAAAGGTCATTTCTTTGGCAAGCTTTAGATAGCTTTGAATTCAATTGAGAAAACACCGCATCTCTACAAACAACGACTTTTGAGACCTTACTGTTTAGATATGCTTGGTTAAGGGGAGTTGAAAATTAGCTCCTGGCCAAATGATATAAGCTACAGATGTTTAGGCAACGTTGTTTTATTGTTAGAGACTAGAACTATATTATGTAGAAATATGTCATTTGTTGTTGTTTCTAGCTTGCAGCAAGGGATCAAACTTAATGTATATTTTTATTCCAAATTTGAGCACTTTTTATTGTCTTATAGTTTGATTGACATATCTTGTAAGCAACAGACAGTTAAACCAAAAGGTTCCACATGGTTAATGTACTAGTGATGTTGTACCAGTGTGCCAAGTTTCAGGGGAATTGGTGATATGCACTGTAGACTTGCCTGCATGGTCTTCAGGCGGACTCTCTCTTAAGATTTCTTTGTTATTAAATAATACCAAATCTTGGCCAATAGCACAATTGTAGGCTACCTTAAGCTCCAGAAAATGTTGTAGCATTGAAATGTAGAAATGCAGCAAGTTGGTTTGCCTCAAAAATTTTTCATTGTAATTGCATTTTAACAAAAAGTTCAGGCCACCATATTTATTCAGAAAGTAGTTGGGAATTGTCTTCCAGGCTTGCTCTCAAGGTTGCTCTGTTTTAAATAGTCTAGAGATCCAGGCAAGTTTTAGTGACTTGGACATTAACTCAATATTTGATGTGCGCAAACCTCCGTGACTATAGTAAGCAGACATTACTTTTCTTTTAATTTTGTCTTGCTTTTTTTCCAAATAAACTTAAAAAGAAGCAAGTTAATGGCTTTGATATATTGAGGAGTATCAAGGATTGATATTGAGTACACCAGCTGCGAGATTCCAAGACATTTAGTTATAAGAACTCTTCCCAACAAAGTAAGGTTGTGAGATTGCCAGATATCAAGAATGGTGCTTTAAGCTTATCCACATTTGCTTTGAAATTTTTCAGTTTGTTTTGTTTTTGACGGTAAGATATAGGAATTCCCAGCGCTCTAGTTGGTTCCTTTGGCCAGTAGAATTGAAAAGGCTCATCAATTTTGTGCCTCCAGGGGCCTAGCCACAAGGCTTTAGTTTTGGATGGGTTTAATCTCAGACGGGAGACAACACCAAAGTTATTTAGCACTTGGATAGCATTTTTAACCGATTCACAACTGCTACATAAAAGTGAGGTGTCATCAGCGAACTGGCTTATTTTGAATTCTTTTTTAAAAATCTGAATACCTTGTATTTCTCTTTTTTGCCTTATCTTGCATGCTAAGATTTCCACAGACAGAATAAATAGATAAGGAGACAAGGGGCATCCTTGTTTCACACCTCTCGAAAATTTGAAAGGGTTGGTACAAAAGCCATTATTCATAATGGAGCTCTCCGGGTTGGCGTACAAAGTTGATATCCATCGTTGAATACTATCGCCAAAGTTAAAGAGGGCAAGCGTCTTTTGAATAAATTTCCATTGAATGGTATCAAATGCCTTCTTGAAATCCAGCTGGAGGAGAATCCCAGGGATATTTTGGGCTACTGTTTGCTTTAAGATGTCGTTAATTAGCCTGACACTTTGGCCGATATATCTATCCTTTATAAATCCAGTTTGAACCGGATTGATAAGAAGTTTTAGTACCCTTTCAAATCTTTTGGCTATTGCTTTGGACGAGTCTTCGTAGTCCAGATTTAGTAAAGTAATCGGCTGCCAATTTGTTAGGTGTAGTAAATTTGAGTCCTCTTTCGGCATGAGGATGATAGTGCCTCTGCACTGGGATATTGACATTTCTCCTTCTCTATAAGCCACATTATAGCAATTGATTAGATCCTCACTCAGTAGGTCGAAGAAACAAACACAAGGTTGAAAGTGAAACAACATGACATCTACAAGGCCACCTTGCTATTTTCTAGTTTTATCAGCCTCTTTTTTTCATTGAATTATAGCTTGCAGTGTCATGGCCTGCATAAAATATTATTAGATACATGTACCTCCGCAAGCTCTGCCTCTCCCAGAGGTGGTACTGTTGCATTAGCTAGTAGTTGTCCTATTTTTTCCAAGTTTGTACCCTTTGACTCACCTATGGTTGAATCACTGTAAGCCTGCAAATGGAAAAATCAATAATTGCCACTGTGACAGTAAAATATCAGGTGCAGATTATAACAAAGGTTGTGCCTAGATTAAAACAGAAGGGAGGAGCGGGTTTAAAATCTGATAACAAACTACACAATGGCATGGCAGACACTTGAGGAGTTATGTCGCCAACAAACATTAACATGCATTATGCTCATTTTCAATGGTACTAATTTTATAATACCTCCTCTCCATCCATACTTTCCTCATCTTCTTGATTGGCAGCTGAAGATTGCAACATACAAGTAAGACTGTAAGTAAATAACGTAATTCACCAAATAGTAGCCAGGGGTGATTATTTCTTAACACCAAAAGGAGGTGATTATTTGAGGGAGGGTGACTATTAGGCAATTATTTTAACTGGTACTCAACAGTAAATTGTACTCCTCCACCCCTTAAAGTTTATGGAAAAACATATTTCTCCTACATTTTCTTATTTTCTCATAAACAGTGTACTTTTGTACCATTTTTTTGGCAAATTTTTTAGCTCACAATCAGAAAATGACTGCAGAATCTGTTTTCTGCAAAGCTTCAAGTCCTGAAATGACGTCACAATCATTCCAAATCTCCTGTTTTTGGTCATGCGGTGTTGTACCCAGCCGGAAGTGAAATTTGATGCTTTTGGTTCATCAAAACACTGGGAAGGAAAATCACTATCAAAATATTTTCTTGCTATTCTTATCAGTACCTTGTGGAGATTTTATCAAGCAAATAAAAAAATCTGTCATATACACTTTAAGGTTAACTTGTATTACATTTACGGTTGTCCGGCTTACATTTAGTGTTAAATTGTATTACATTTGCGGTGGGGTAAGGTGTTACATTTAGGGTTGATTTTTATTACATTTTCTGTAAGTATTACACTTACAGTTAATTTTTATTACAATTATGGTTGGTATTACATTTAGTGATGTTATAACATTTAGTGGTGATACAGATGTGGTGTTAGAGTTGCCTATGTAGCAGCAATTAGATGAAATGCAACATAAGCATACTTGGTGTGACCATAGGCTCGCCATATCAGCAATGACATTTCCCAACAACGGATTATTATTCCCTCCTCATCTCCCTCTTTAACAGCCTCTTTAAAGCTCCTTAGCAAAAGTCTAAAGCCAAGGTGAACACATGCATAGTTAAATCGATCATCACTTTGCAATTTCTCTGAAGATTGGGAATACTTTGCTGTTAGTTACTCCATTTCTTCAGGATCAGGGATAGGAGAATGACCAGCACGCTCTCTATCCAAATGATTGAGAAGAGCCTTCCTATACGGATACTCCTTTCCACGTACAAAGCTCACCAAGGCCCTCTGAGATGGTCTTTCTGGTTATTCCACACCTTCTCTGATTTCTGTGTGCTTTGACTGCTGCTCATACATCACGTGTGCCTGAACAATGTTTTTCACATGCCCTTGAAGCCAAATTGTCGGCCTTGTTTACTTTGTCTCATCATGTTGGGAGGGATGACCTCTTCAGCACAAGTTTCCAGTGACCTCATTCCAAAGTATATAAGAGCTGCAGCTACAACAAAAGCATGTGTCTCCATGTTCACATACTCCTTGCAGGAATTGAAGTTGTCCAGTACATTAGTACTCTTTACATTTACAATACACAAGACATTCATATTGGAAAACATTGTACCAATTTCATCATTCCCTAGTAGTGAATGTCATATAGGATCTGCAAAGAAGTGACCATCCATTCAGTCATAAATCACTTTGCTCCAAGTTTTTTAGACAACCATTTTAAGGTTACCGTATACCTTCATATCAGTAATTTTCTTGAAATTCCGATTTATCTATTTTAGTAATGATACAAATGAAATCTCTAATGTAAAAAAAACATCATTGAAAATATTAAATATTGGGAGAGAAATGGCGGTTTTTAGTTTGGCAGGAAGTAAAAATTACCTGTCTGATTGACATATTTTTACTGTTTTCTCAAATCAATTTTTCACTTGAAGTGACACTGAAAAGAGCTAAAACTCCTGGGGAATTTTTCTGATTCCCCCAAATTTTGACAGTGGGTAGATTAACATATCGACAACAAAAATGTGTCTGCTATTTTTTCTTTCGAAATACTGTGTTTTTGCAACAAACACCACATTTTTCTAATACTACTTCGAAAACGTTCCATAACTTTTCACTGTAACTGAGTATGGCAAAATGAGACATTTTTTAGTGCTTTGGGTCAGGAAACTGAGAAACAAATTAAATAAGTGAAAGGCAAAGTTTGCTTTGACTTGTAGCTTTGAAGTGGTGATTTGGACCCTCGCATTTAGAAGTCATGAAAAATTCGACAATTTATTTTATTTCAAAATTATTGGCATAGTTGGATAGCTAACTCTGTAAGCTTTAATTTGATACAGGGGTTTAAGTACAGTTGAAGGCTTCGGTGGAAAAAGGGCGTTAGGTTTTTTACTCAAAAATGAAATTTATCAAAAACGCTCCAAATTTCGCATGCAGTTTTGTTTAGGTGCGTTAGACAATGTTCTGCATGTTTTTTTGCTGAAGTTTGTTTCGTTTTCGAGTTATTACGTATGCAAAAAACCCTGTATTTGTTGTCACGTCAGCACGTGACCGCAAAGACGGTAATTTCACTTAAAATCCAGCAAAATATTGATCTTTTGCAACGTGTAACCTCAAAAAGTGTTGATGTCAGGTGAAAACCGTTAAAACTTTTATTTCACGTTAACGTGCGACCGCAAAGACGTTCGGTTCACTCAAATTACAGCCAGATGTTAATTTCCCGCAATGCGCAAGCTAGACAATGTTGATATCAGGTCATTTACAGAGACTTAAAATTTTAATTTCACATTATCACGCCACCGCAAGGACTTAAACCCTTAGGGTTTTACTTAGGGTTAGGGTTACCGCTCGAAACTAGGGCTAGCGTTGAAGGGTTACGGAACAAGGTTAGGCTTAGAGTTGACGCTTAGGGCTACGGCTTGAAACTAGGGTTACCGCTTGAAACTAGGGTTACGGAACAAGATTAGGCTTAGAGTTAACGCTTAGGGTTACCGCTTGAAACTAGGGTTACCGCTTCAAATAGGGTTACCGCTTGAAACTAGGGTTACGGAACAAGGTTAGGCTTAGAGTTGACGCTTAGGGCTACGGCTTGAAACTAGGGTTACCGCTTAAAACTAGGGTTACCGCTTGAAACTAGGGTTACGGAACAAGGTTAGGCTTAGAGTTAACGCTTAGGGCTACCGCTTGAAACTAGGGTTACCGCTTGAAATAGGGTTACCGCTTGAAACTAGGGTTACGGAACAAGGTTAGGCTTAGAGTTAACGTTTAGTGTTACCGCTTGAAACTCCGGGGTTAGCGTTGAAGGGTGAGGGTTATTGCCGAGGGTTAGCGCTAGCGCTTCATTGTTAGGGTTAGCGCTTCGGATAACGTTAGAGTTAAGGTCAGGACGCGTTAGGGTTAGTGCAGTGTTAGGCCAAGGAGAACAATCAAGATGTAACCTTAAAAAATGTTGATTTCAGGTTTTTAAAACCGTTGAAATTGTGATTTCACGTTATCACGCGACCGCAAAGACGTTAATTTCACTCAAATTACAGCCAGTTCACTTTACGCGATTTCGCGTTAAGGCATGACGGCAAGGATGTTGATTTCACTTCAAATCCAGCAAGCTGTTCAATTCACCCAGCACGTAAACTCGAAAACGTCGATTTCGGGCCTAAATAGGTTAAAATGTTGATTTCACTTTAAAGCGTCACAGCAACTATCTCTATTTCATTTTAACTGCCTGCAACGTATAAGCTTAAAAATGTAGGGCTGACAGATTAACAGATTAACCCTTCTGTGCAACGTACAGGTCTCTCTCCTTACATCTGCATGGCCCCTGATCCCAGAAGTTTAAAACACTACAAATCATGCCGATTTGAAGTAAAATCAACGCAACCTGGCTCACAGATCTATGTTTTGAATCAATCGATCGCTTCTTGTTGGCCATTATTATGTTGGAATAAAAAAGGAAAAAAACACGCTCTGTAATTAGTTAAATATTATTGTGATTTATAGACTGCGAGCAGTCTCTCTTTTGCTCGAAAATCCGTAGGGAAACACGGAAGGAAGAACTCGAAACAACATCTGCGTGCCAGCGTAATATGCGAAGCCGCGAGCCGTACGTAGCGCGGGCGTCGAAAGACGAGTGTGATTTACGGAGTCTTGTCTTGTCTTGTCTTGTCTTGGCTTGTCTTGCCGAACGTGATCGAAATGCATGCCGGGAAGGTTCTGTTACACCTCGTGCGCGGGTAAACATGGAGGATGATGCAAGAAAAATTTTATAAGTCTAAAAGCAGTTCTCATTTTCCAAACTTTGAAGCTAGCAACGCTTGGCAAATGGGCCACAACTCACGACAGGGTTTTATTCTTGGGCAAGAACTGCTCTTGGACTTTGCTGCCTGGATCGACCTGACTTCGAACGCTGATAACTGACTTGCCGCTGATATCAGTTGCGTTGGAAGTTACAGAACACGTTTTGCTTCTTTAAAACATGCTGGTGAC
>JAHPZR010001136.1:0-21292 GCA_019787425.1 Platygyra sinensis | reverse complement strand
GTAGCACTTGTTAGCGTGACTCAGACACGGCCGGGAACTGGTGAGAAAGGCCAGGCAGCAAAGTCGTTGCATTTGACCTGTGCTTCGAAGACCTTCGAAGTTTCTAAGCCATTTTTACGGGCCAAAGAGAAATCGCAGGTCGGTTAAATTCGCAAGCAAGCGTTCCGTGTGTGTGCATCGTGGTTTTCCAAGCAGATGATTACTTTGAATTGTGACAGAATCGAGCCCGCCGCGAAGAAAAAAAGACAAAGAACGCCTGATCGCAGGTTTAACTATGGGAAGACTATAGGAAGAAGAAAACTTCAGCTCAAATGTAAGTTTTGCTTTGTATTTCAGCGTTCCTTTGCTGATGAATTTTCCGTTTCATGCGCTTTTTTTCGGCATGATCAGCGTGTTAGCTTAAGGCTTTCTCTTTCTGTGTTGTCAGATATAATCATTTCATGGAACGAGCAGTTTTGTACCAAAAAAGTAATTTCACGTAGAAACATTTCAATCACCGACGTAGCCGATTTGCAAAACATCCAGCCTCTCTCTCTAGCCACTTTTCATTGAGTTTAGTTAGGTATCGATTCCTGCAAGTCGAGATTGTTTCCCTTGGCCTAACACCGCTAACCCTAACGTGTCCTGACCTTAACTCTAGCCCGAACCGAGGCACTAGCGCTAACTCTAAGCGCTAGCCCTAATCCTAAGCAATAACCCTAATTCTGAGCGTTAGCCTTAACCCTAAGCAATAACCCTAATTCTGAGCGCTAGCCCTAATCCTAAGCAATAACCCTAATTCTGAGCGCTAGCCCTAAGCAATAACCCTAGGCCTAAACGTTAACTCTAAGCTCGACCCATACCCCCGAACCCAAACGCTAACCCTAACCTTGTTCCGTAAGCCTAACCTTCAACGCTAACCCTAGTTTCGAGCGGTAACCCTAACCCTAAATCTAATAAAACTGGGAACTCTTAACCCTAGGAGTTAAAGTCAGCATTTGAAAAAACTTAAAAGAAAAACAACGCTAATAGTATTGTGCAACAAAGCAGTTCCAAAAGACGCGCGCGGACTGTGACAAGCAAGTGTTTTGCATACGTTATTTCTAGAAAACGAAGAGAGATCCTGCGAAACAAACTTCAGAGCAATATTTCTCAGGTAAAACAAAGCCCACATGCCAAAATTCAGCTACTTTTGAGCACTTTGAAAATGGCCAAAAAATCAAGGGGACGTTCTTGCCCGCGGCCTTTCATATACTATATATCGTATGCAAATATGGCAGACCACTCGGTCGGAGCCCGGGACGAGTGGAATGAAAGCTCGTCCCGGGCGACGACCGAGTGGTCCGCCTTATTTGCATTCGGTTTGTAGTATATGAAAGGCCGCGGGCAAGAACGTCCCCTTGATTTTTTGGCCATTTTCAAAGTGCTCAAAAGTAGCTGAATTTTGGCATGTGGGCTTTGTTTTACCTGAGAAATATTGCTCTGAAGTTTGTTTCGCAGGGTCTCTCTTCGTTTTCTAGAAATAACGTATGCAAAACTGACTCAGTTTTCCAAGCGGCATCTTTTCGAGATCTATTGTTAAACGAAAAACAAAAGAAACCTTTTGTTTGGCTAAAGCATGAAGTCACTATAACGCAATGATTTCGCACTGCCGCTCCGTTAGCTCAAGTGGATAAGCGCTGAACGAAGGTGATTCGTATTTGTTTATTCGTGACACTCGTGGGCTCGATTCGAGGTCGGTGATATCTTTTTTTTTTTCGTTCTGTTTTTCTTTTTCTTTCAAAAACCTTCTCCGTGTCTTTGTAATTTAATTGCCGTTTTTACTGGTAGGGATCTGGGATGACATGTTTTTTAGCTGCCATTGTCAGTGACTTACGCTTTTGGCGCGCAAAGCGATAACACAAAGTCAGAGCTGGCTTACCTGTTTATTACGCAGAGTTTGCTCGTTATTTCCACCGATATTCAACGCTTATTCGAGGAATATTTGCGCCCGCCTGGTAGGAGATTTGGCATCATTAAGCCTTTGACCCTCGATCAAAGTCACTAGCACGCCTCAAAGAAGCGAGGTGTGTTCTTGTTCCGAGATCATGGTTTAAGTCTGCCGTGAGCTTAGCCATTGAGGAACAAGTGAGCCAGGCGGTAGAGTCTAGAAACGCTTCTTCGTCCAAAACAAAGCATCCGTCGTGGACTTATGGCTCATTTGCCGAACTTCGGCGTGTGTCAGTTTTGGAAATTAGAACTGCTTTCTAGACTCTTATTATTTTCTTGAAATTAGCCGCCTCGGTATCCTTCGCTCCAAAAATTTCTGGGATATCCCATAATAATCTTTCATACGTAAAGCGCCGTGACCATGGTGTGCGCGACTTGTAGCACTTGTTAGCGTGACTCAGACACGGCCGGGAACTGGTGAGAAAGGCCAGGCAGCAAAGTCGTTGCATTTGACCTGTGCTTCGAAGACCTTCGAAGTTTCTAAGCCATTTTTACGGGCCAAAGAGAAATCGCAGGTCGGTTAAATTCGCAAGCAAGCGTTCCGTGTGTGTGCATCGTGGTTTTCCAAGCAGATGATTACTTTGAATTGTGACAGAATCGAGCCCGCCGCGAAGAAAAAAGACAAAGAACGCCTGATCGCAGGTTTAACTATGGGAAGACTATAGGAAGAAGAAAACTTCAGCTCAAATGTAAGTTTTGCTTTGTATTTCAGCGTTCCTTTGCTGATGAATTTTCCGTTTCATGCGCTTTTTTTCGGCATGATCAGCGTGTTAGCTTAAGGCTTTCTCTTTCTGTGTTGTCAGATATAATCATTTCATGGAACGAGCAGTTTTGTACCAAAAAAGTAATTTCACGTAGAAACATTTCAATCACCGACGTAGCCGATTTGCAAAACATCCAACCTCTCTCTCTAGCCACTTTTCATTGAGTTTAGTTAGGTATCGATTCCTGCAAGTCGAGATTGTTTCCCTTGGCCTAACACCGCTAACCCTAACGTGTCCTGACCTTAACTCTAGCCCGAACCGAGGCACTAGCGCTAACTCTAAGCGCTAGCCCTAATCCTAAGCAATAACCCTAATTCTGAGCGTTAGCCCTAACCCTAAGCAATAACCCTAATTCTGAGCGCTAGCCCTAATCCTAAACAATAACCCTAATTCTGAGCGCTAGCCCTAATCCTAAGCAATAACCCTAATTCTGAGCGTTAGCCTTAACCCTAAGCAATAACCCTAATTCTGAGCGCTAGCCCTAATCCTAAGCAATAACCCTAATTCTGAGCGCTAGCCCTAAGCAATAACCCTAGGCCTAAACGTTAACTCTAAGCTCGACCCATACCCCCGAACCCAAACGCTAACCCTAACCTTGTTCCGTAAGCCTAACCTTCAACGCTAACCCTAGTTTCGAGCGGTAACCCTAACCCTAAATCTAATAAAACTGGGAACTCTTAACCCTAGGAGTTAAAGTCAGCATTTGAAAAAACTTAAAAGAAAAACAACGCTAATAGTATTGTGCAACAAAGCAGTTCCAAAAGACGCGCGCGGACTGTGACAAGCAAGTGTTTTGCATACGTTATTTCTAGAAAACGAAGAGAGATCCTGCGAAACAAACTTCAGAGCAATATTTCTCAGGTAAAACAAAGCCCACATGCCAAAATTCAGCTACTTTTGAGCACTTTGAAAATGGCCAAAAAATCAAGGGGACGTTCTTGCCCGCGGCCTTTCATATACTATATATCGTATGCAAATATGGCAGACCACTCGGTCGGAGCCCGGGACGAGTGGAATGAAAGCTCGTCCCGGGCGACGACCGAGTGGTCCGCCTTATTTGCATTCGGTTTGTAGTATAATTGTTATTTTGCTCAGAAACTACATGCCTTTTAACAACTTGAGACTTTGCAACCAGGCTTTAATCAAAAATCTTTTCATCCAAAAATCCCAGAAAAGTTGTAAACTATGGAGTATAGGCAGTAAATGTTTTGAGGTATTCCTCTCACTCCAAATGGAAAAACTTTCAAAAACTTCTGTACAATTTATTCATTTCTGATATTTCCAGGCACCTACAGTTGTATAATAGGTCTGGCCTGGTTCGCACTTGTGACATACACTGTAATGACATAATGATAAAAAATTATTTCTGCTTATGTCGGTGATGTGAACATTGACATAAAAACATAAGGGAAAGATCTTTTCTTTTCCTGTTGTTTTATGTTCATGCTCTTATGTTGCTATTGTACAGTTCCAGAAAATATCCATACTCTAGCCACAGAAGGGATTGGAATTTCCTGGGGGATGGGGGGTTCTGTAAGGCCAAAAAATTTAAAGAAATGTATGGAGCTTAATTGGAATTTCCAGAGGGGTGGGTGGGAAGGGGGGGGGGGGGGTCTTACAATCCCTTCTGTGAGGGAGGTATGGATACATATATATTTTCTGGAATTACACATAAGCCATAACAGTGTATGTCAGGATGTTCACTCAGCAAAACAAAACATCCTTATGCAGTTATTTAGTTATGCTAATGTCACCAGGGCAGGTAAAAAATTAAAAACCACTTGCCTACTGGGCCAGTATATAGTTTTCACTTGCCCTCACTTTTAATATTATGTGCCATTGTAGCAGCTAGTATAGAAATCAGAAGGCAAAATGCAAAATTACTAATCCACGCATTCAATCTAATGTTTCATGATAACTAGAAATTTTTGCACACACATTGGGTGACTTTTATTGTCAATATGCAGACAGACACATGAATTTATAATTTATGTGATATGTCAACAAGTGAGAGCAGGCAATTTCACTATTTGTTATCGTAAAAACCACTTGATGTCAGTTTCTCACGCATCTGTCCTGTTGACGACAATGAACTTTGTAACAAGATTATTAAAGTACTCTGTGGATCTAATTGGATATTGCCTCACGGATCCACAGGTACTATGAAAATGTTACAACGAAATTAATCATCAATAAATTTCACTTGCTCACTGGGCCACTGAAGTTATTTTTTCACTTGCCCAAAAGCAAATTTACCTGCCCCATGTAATCGCACCTATTTTTGTTCTTTTTCTTTCCCTGTATATCACTAGTGTGACCTAGGCTTAAACAATATTTTCTGCGAACCAAGTCTTACAGTTAATCTCTTTGTGCCTTAGCATAAAGGTATAACTATAAGATTTGTATATATGTAAGGGTATTGAGCCATTCATGTGAGACCTTGAAAGAACTGCTACCTGAACCTTGTTGTCAAGCTGAGATTTTGAGCATCATCCCTTTCCAAAGCAATGTGCTAAAAACGAAGAATAATCTACATGTATTTATGCCCTTCCAAATCTGTAGTTTTTATCATCATTTACTCTTTTGTCGAAACAACCTTTGCTTCGATCGAACTGACCTTTGGTTTCGATCGAATGAACTCTCGATCGAAACAACCTTCGATCGAACTGACTTGTTACCCTTAGTTTACTTTATCCTTGAAACGGGTTAAACGTAGGTAGGTAGGTAGGTAGGTAGGTAGGTAGGTAGGTAGGTAGGTAGGTAATTTATTTATCCACATTTCACATATGAGTATAACTCGTTTTAACGTGAACGTGCTATATAATATAAATACATCATAAAGTAGTCGTACAACACAACAAATTGCTGCAATCATTGAATCATTGCTTACCTGAATTGTTGTTGTCTCGAACGCACCGCCATATTGATGTCTTCAAGGTGACCAAGGATCGCCAGGACACTGGATTTTCCAAGCCAAAGCAGAGTTCAAACAGCGAAAAATGATCAAAAGATCGATCGACTCTTGTGCTGAATTCGACATTTTCACACCTTCAAGAGGACGCCAGAATATGGCGGGAAAACTGAGAGAACCTGGTACCTAATGTGGAAAACCGCTGATAGATAGAGGTACCGTGATGGAGGACTCGGCCAATAAACGATGATCATCCTCTCTTTTAACAGTTTGGTTAAAAAGATGCGTAAAAGCAGTGATAACTAAGACGCTCTTCGAAAAAAAAACAACGCAAACACGCATTTTTATACGTTTACGCGTTCCATAAAGACGCAGTAAAATCGACTGGCGTAAAGAAAGTTAAAGTTCCGTAAAGGTTGTTGCGTAAAGATCAGTAAAGAATGTTAAAGATGCGTAAAGTATGTAAAGTGAAAGAGGTCCCTATTTACGTATTTCTTTTGAAGATGAATAAGACATAATTATTCACTTCTTTGAGTATTTCTCTGAATAGAAAAATGCGAATTATATCCATGCGGATCCTTATCCTTTACGAACATTTAATATCCTTTACGCAGTCTTTACGAGTTCTGGCGTAAAGAAAGTTAAAGATCCGTAAAGGTTGTTGCGTAAAGATTGGTAAAGAATGTTAAAGATGCGTAAAGTATCTAAAGTGAAACAGGTCAAAATAATTACGTATTTCTTTTGAAGATGAAGAAGACATAGTTATTTCACTTCTTTGAGTATTTCTCTGAATAGAAAGTTGCGAATTATATCCATCCAGATCCTTATCCTTTACGAACATTTAATATCCTTTACGCACTCTCTTCGAGTTCTGGCGTAAAGAAAGTTAAAGATCCGTAAAGGTTGTTGCGTAAAGATTGGTAAAGAATGTTAAGATGCGTAAAGTATCTAAAGTGAAACAGGTCAAAATAATTACGTATTTCTTTTGAAGATGAAGAAGACAAGTTATTTCACTTCTTTGAGTATTTCTCTGAATAGAAAGTTGCGAATTATATCCATCCAGATCCTTATCCTTTACGAACATTTACTATCCTTTACGAAGTCTTTACGCGCTCTCTGAATTTACGCATCTTTACGGAACGCAGAACTTGTCCGTAAAGAACAGGCCTTATATTTACGGTTCTTTACGCACGAGTTAAAGATCCGTAATTGTGGATTTCATGCTGTGTCGGTTTTTTTCTAGAGACAGCTACTCCAGAACAGATACACGCATTAGTTCAGATTCTTTTTAATATACTTCATGGAAACATACCGGTCTCTAAGGAAGTGAACCACAACTTAAAAAGGCATGCAGATGCCCTTGTTAGTCTCGTTGAATCAAGCGTTCCTTACAAGAAAAAAAGTATATTCTTGCTCAGAAGGTGGAGGATTTATACAAGATTTGCTAATCCCAGTTCTAGCTAGCATAGGGCCCTTAATGTTATAAAACGTCGCGATCTAGTCTGAAGTATGATCAGTCGGTTCTTGACGTTAACGAGTGCTGGTCAATATGAAGAGAAAAGTTGCCTGGGATGAAGAGGAAGAGAGTGATTATGAAGACACCAACGCAAGTGAAAA
This sequence comes from Platygyra sinensis, assembly GCA_019787425.1. Taxonomy (NCBI): domain Eukaryota; kingdom Metazoa; phylum Cnidaria; class Anthozoa; order Scleractinia; family Merulinidae; genus Platygyra; species Platygyra sinensis. Next base: position 14,032 of record JAHPZR010001136.1, on the reverse strand, counting down.
CGAGGAAAGCGATAACGAAGAACCTCGAATTAATTAAGCAATAGAAAACGGTTTCCGTGTTTGCATAGCCTGATATAAACACGAGAGGGGTTGGGAGAATTCGAGACAGTTATGCAAATCCGAGACGAAGTCGAGGGTTCGCATAACTGTCGAGAATTCTCCCAACCCCTCTCGTGTTTATATCAGGCTATGCAAACACAGGAAAAACGTTTTCTATTGCTTTTATAAAATATTTCTCAAAATTAATTCGACAAATGAATAGAAATTTTGTTTATTAACTTCTTGATCCAAAAGCTTTTCTCAATACACACTCCAGACAATCATCTTTCCTACTAACCAATCAAAACGCGCATATGATAACGCACGAACCAATGAAATTTCGCGTTCCAAACATCAAAATTTGTTGCAAAATCGCCAGCGAGCAAGCGAGTGCCGTTTGAATGAAAGCGATATCAGCTTTGAATCCTTCTAAATCTTTGGGAGAAATGCCTAAAGTTCGGTGAAAACAGAAGAAATGTTTAACTCTGTAAGAAAAGAACTTCAAGATGAAATCACTGTGCTTTATCGCTCTTGAAAGTGACGCAAACTTGCCCGATTTGGCAGCCCGAGAAGATGGTTGAGAAGTTGAATCGCTCATTGTGCCTTGTGAAGTTTTGCTGGTTTGGAATCATAGCACAAGCAGGCAAGTTTGAGTTAATGCAGTTGACTCGAAGGGCATTAAATCCATCAGTCTGGTGAGATGTCTGGTACATTCTTCCAAGTTTTAATGGTCATTTTTTGAACATTTGACAGCCAAAACACGGCAACCGATCGGCCGTGTAAAATTTGATTTGAACAGATTTCGCTTCGCAGACTGTAGCATATAAGCTTAGTTGGCGTTTAATTTTATTGCACATCTTTTTCGAAAAACAGCATGTGATTTTGAGAATTTTATTGTAGTAATTAAATGCAAAAATTATTTTGAAAAACGTTTACTGTGTGTTTTGTTGCATAATATTCTGTTGTCTTCGCTTGAGCTACCTCTGCAAGGTCGTCTAGCTCACTAACATCGAGGCATGCAAAGCGCTGTTGTTCTTCTTTCTTTTGCTTCTTTCCACGGGTCAAAGAGAAAGAAATGGTCAATCCCCAAATCAAAACTTGGAAAAATTTTCTTCATTTGAATTCCTTAATATTTGTACTTGAGAGCTGAACTACCGGCTTTGAAATGGTTTCAAAGCGTGATGTGACAACTATGTTTGCATACTCTCATCTAAACACGCCTATCGACCAATGAGAATGCGCGTACTGTCTTAAATATTTTATAAAGATGTTTTAGAAGGTCTGTCCCAACTCGTTTCCCGACTAAAGGCCTCCGATCTATTACACAGCATGGCGGCTTCCAAAGATATCTTGTTTTGGACACCTCGCGGATAGTTACTCCGAAACCAGCGAATAATACCAGTGACGAACATTTCAGAGCTGGTCGAATATGTGTTATTCCCCAGAACGACGATATTGCTAAACCTCGCGCCTTCAAAACATTTATCAATGGGTTGGCAGAATTAGGAATCGATAAGCGTTCGATACAAAATAAGAGAATTTTGGCAGAACTATTGGAAAAAGAACAAGCCTATCGCGATAAAGACAGTGACGGAGGCTGGTGATAAAGAAATGGTCTCCGAAAGTAGTGATAATGAAGAAGGCACAGAGACAGCGTCTGAATATACATGTAGTGAACACCAAGAATCAGAAAACCCTGATCTGGAACCTGAAGGAAATTCAGAGATTTTTCTTAAAGGAAAAGGTCTTTGCTGCTATTGCAACGGAGAGAACGTTTACGAAAGAGCGGTAGTCAAATGCCCTAGATGTTTTTGGCATGATGGTTATAGGATTTGTCCGATATGTGTACATCAAATTCCTGTTGATCGTAAACACTTGACAGATGGATTTATTTGGTGGGCTGACTGCCACGCGGTGAAACACATTAATTCAAACACTTTAAAAAGGACTCATTATCCTCCAAGCGAAGATGAAGACGATTGATTTCCTGTTACTTTACTCATAAACAGTTTTGTTCAGTTGTAATATTATTATTTTTGTATTCGCTAATAAAAGTAATAAAAGAAACAAGTTGTTCAAAAATATTTATTGTCGCGTGTTTAAATTAAGCGCTCCGAGCCTCTATTGTTGTAATTTCAATGTAGAGCTGTCCCATGGGTTTCTCTGTTCGAGTTTGTATGCTGACGGCCGCTAAGTTGCAAGCCTTGTCTCCCTCTCTTGTCTTAACCGCCACCGGCCAAAAGTAATTTCGCTATAAGACGTTTTAGAAGTCCCAAGAAGGCGAAAAAACACCATACATGACTCCATTAAGGTTTCATTTAACTTTATTGGGATATTGAGACCGAGATATGATTTAGATGTGCAATTTTCAGAGCTTTATTCATAACCCTCGTAGATTCTCTATATTAAACCACGAACACATAGAGTTGTCTGCCTGTGGTGACGTGATAAGTACCGTCCACAACATCAACATGGCGTCGTTCGAGTACGATTGATAAGCGAAGTTTTCTGACTAGAAAGCTCTTGATTATAGTATATTTGACTACGAAAACTACAAAGATAACTGTTCCTTGGTTGGCTCGGGTACTTGCCGTAGAACCAATGGGATCGGGATATGGAAGCTTCATGCCGCACGTAACGAGGCATATTGTAAATGGCGCAAAGATTGGCTCAATGAGCTCACCAAATACAGAGTAGCAGATAAAGACTCCCAAAGGCAGATCGAAAACGACACAGTCTTTACTTGTGAGAAGCATTTCTATGAAAATGACATCGAAACATGTAAGTTTGACCATTTTATTATTCATAGAGTGTATGTCTTCGTGAATCAGACGGTTCAATCAAACCATAGGTATGATCAGACCTGGGACTTCAATTATCGTATACAATGTATTGCAACTGCTTTTTGAATAACAAATACTAACATTACTCTTATATATATGCTTTCTGTTAGTTGAATCGGCGAAAATGAGAAAGAAAAGACCGAAGTTTGGAGCACTTCTATTGCTAAACATGCCTCAGAGAAGCCACCGGAATGTTAGCAAACCAACAAGACCCTTAAGAGTTCCTGCCTGAGAGCATTGAGAATCTCGCGACAACGACTATTTTGGCACATCGCTCATATTTTGGCTCAAGATACCCTTTGGTGAACTGTTTTCAAAAATCATAATTTTAAGTTCCAGCGTTTCTTTGTTTTTGAAAAAAATGCGAAAGTTTGAATATGCGGTTAAAGTGCGTTTTCCGCCCAATGAAATGCCCCAAATAACACAGAAAGACGAAGCGCTCGTTAAGTCTTGAAATTTAATCGATAACTGTTAAATTTTACTCGGGTATAGAATAGCTATTCCTCTTTAAGTCTAACGTAATAAATATTCCAAATGCTCCAATATTCTGAATTTTCAAGGCATCCTAAAAACGCGTGCGAGGACCGCTTAACGGGAAGCAAAATATTGGCTAATTTTGAATGGGTAAAACCCTTCCTGGTACGTTGTTTTTTCGTAATTTGACTCTATGGTCTAAACGTTGTGTTCTTTAGCTGTTATCCTCCCAAATCTCAAGCTCAAACTCGACGCGCTTACGTCTCTACAAGACGAGGTTGTTTGTAGTGTACAGCTCACAGATGCCCAGATAATTTGAACACGAAATGGACGCTGAACTTCGCGGTTGACGAAAAATAAATGTAAGCTCTTGCATTTTCTGCATTGACCTAACAACTTGTTTATCCCAAGAGATAGGTACATCATTTAGATTCATGGAAAGTCCTGTGAGTGAAAAAATTAAAACAATGATAAAATTTGAAAACCAGTTTCAACAGTTAATAGAGTCGATTTTACATGGGAATGAATACACAAACACTACTGGTCGCGAACGTTCCTGAACTGAGTTGCGACGATAACAATAGCATTATATCGTTATCAACGTATAATTTATGATTTTATAAGAGAATTTTCAGCAGCTCAACATATTTATTTCGCTTGTGACTCTTGTAGTATTTTGCTCGATAGTATAGCTAATGTATTAATTACGCCCGCTTGTCGCTAGCTCTTAAGTTTAAAAACAACTCAGCTCATCGTGCGGAGCTTGCATTCAGATCCAAAGCAAGCACAATACATACGAATACCTCTAATTTACCCCAATGACACCGCATGCAGCCTCTGAAGCCTAACATTTCTTGAATCGAGTACCTTTACTCTCAAGGATATTTGACACTTTTATATGACGGCAGTTTTGCTGTTGAAACGCGAGAGTAACGCAACACTCCTTTGAGTCACACACGTTGAGAAATATCTGTTGTCAATGTGAAATGTCGAGTTAGCAGACAAGTGAGCTTAAGTAAACATAATTCTCAAGCACTGTAAAATCGAATACAACCCCGCTTATTTCTAGGTGTCATAGTTATCTTAGTATTTTACAAGCAAAATACAAATTGTGGCCAAACTTTTTCCTGCGCATTTTTCACACCTTGTTTTTGGCAGGAAGCGAGTGCAGGGGTAGTCGGCGTCATAAAAGTATGTTAAAAAAGAGGAAGAATAACCCTAATGACAGAGTTATCCTAACAGTAAGACTTCCCCAGCACTCGAAAGTTTGTTATTTTGTATCGGAGGGCTTATGATGAGGCAGCCACAACTCACTAAGATGACAAACCCTAGGTGAGCGTGAATGTTACCCTTGCACCTGGGTTAGATGTCCCTGTAAACACTCGGATAGGACAACTCAGCTACCTAAACAATTTAATCTCAATTCCATGAAACAAAATATGTTTTACACACTGACAATTAACAAGTAATCACCAAAAATGTTTTCGATGTGTTTGTTGTAGCCTGCAAAAACAGCCGTCCTTCTTCGCTCCCGGCCCGAGTGGCGTTTCGCGTGAAGGACGTCTGCGATTCACCGCAGAAAATTCCATACTGATGACGTGAGCGTGAACTTTATAATTTTGAATAAATTATCATTTGCAGTCACGAAAGGTTTTTGCCAAGCCGCAAAATGTCTACATCCTCACAAATGTAAGAGTTACTCTAGCAATTTCAAAGGTACAGAGTATTTTAGAAATACCGGTAACTGATGAGATCCACATGGAGGATCGAAACCATGGTCTTGACTAAGCCGAACAAAGACACATTCACCAGACTTTATAAGCGCCAGCAGTTGCATTTGAATCAAGTCGTTACATCAAGCTTGAAAAACATAAGCTCGATCAGATAGCTGAAAGAAAAATTAGAATTTCACAAAGACAAGCTGGTGTATAGCTTTCTCGAAGTAAAGCTACAGTGTCTCTGAAGAAAAAGGTACGAGGGCAAATCATTGTTTACGGAGGTGCCAAAATCCACGAAGTAGCACGCGCAGATAACAGCGGAAATCATGTGGACTTATGACCTCTAAAAATTTGCCATAACACAGTCTAACGGCTCAACTCTTCTTAAAATTTCTCCTTATAACACAGCATGAAGTGCTCTTCATAAACACGAGTGAAGCGACAAAAAGGTCGAGTAACCGAACAGAGAACGGCAAATGTACAGATGTCATAAACCGTCGAAGTCGTGTAATTACTGTTTATTTACGAAGGTGTCAAAATCCACGAAGTAACACGCGGATAACAGCGCACGGTCTAACGACTCAACTCTTCTTAAAATCCCTCCTTATAACACAGAATGAAGTGCCCTTCATAAACACGAGTGTAGCGACAAAAAGGTCGAGTAACCGTCGAAGTCGTGTAGGCTTGTCAACCCCAATTTTATACACAACCCACCGCTACAACAACGAAACGCCAGATTTGTTTTGGTGAGTGTTTCCACTGTCCCGCATATTTACGGACTTAATTATGCATAATTACCGATCGAACCAATCAGCGCTCATGACCAGATTCGGACAGATTTTCGTCATCAGTATGGAATTTTCTGCGGTGAATCGCAGACGTCCTTCACGCGAAACGCCACTCGGGCCGGGAGCGACGAAGGATGGCTGTTTTCGCAGGCTATGTTTGTTGCTACTGTCTCTAAAATATCCTTATGTAGAACTATTTATAGCCTTGCCTTTAAGGTGGCCGAACACAAGTTTTCAAGTGCCTATACCTAATTCTCCATAACTTTTAAACTATTTATGCTTTGGCGCCCATTATTTGCAAGAGTCAAGGTTAATTACAGAAGTATTTATTCTCGCATTTTTACTGGGGTGTGTGCTGTTGCCATGGCAACGGGGCTGGTTAAAAACAAGGGCTTCAACCCCGTTTCATCGCAGTACTGTTTGTACTGGCACGCTATCCTGTGTGGAATGACCTTCGGTAATTCAATAGTTTTTCCCGAGGAAAGCGTCAGCATGTTCTGTCCAAAAGGCAGATCTTGGACTAAATGAGGACTCGTAATGAAGGACAGAAAATGGTCCAACTACTGCCGCTCAACTCAACTCTTACTGTCACGCCCAAACTGCAGGCGATGAAGATTGGCTATGGTGTAATGATATCTCGACCAGCCTGATATGAACACCACGATGGCCTTGTAGCTGGCAAGACCTGCCATGATGGACAAAATCTGAGTTCTCGTGTCCCAGCCATTTTCATTGCCATAAGCCTCTGCTAAAGCCTTGGGGTAGTCCTTTGACGGTTGCGACAGTTGTTCTGGACCAAGGGCCTTCTTCATGGCAGTAGACGAGACAATGGCTTGCCAAAGAGAACCTGCGTCTTTCGGGCTGATTGTGCGGAGGACTGAGGACACGATCTCTGCCGTTCTTTTGAGGTGACTTGTTCCCACTCAAGCCTGCAGGGTTTTTCTATCGGAGCGATACCGTCGGAGAGTAAATACTCATTCAACTTTTCTTGAGGCACTACCGACGTTGCCTTCAGTTTAGGTTACGCCGAAGATCTTCGGCGTGGGCTTTAAAATTTTGCGGCGTACCGGCGTGCGATCGACGAGATGTCGGCGTACTGAAGCGAGTGATCAAGGCAATATTTGGCGTAACTGGCGTAAACTCGCCAACCTGGCGTAACCGCGAAAGGTTACTTGACCTGTGGCGGCTGTGGCCGGTACGTAAAATAAATTTACGATCCTTTTGAGTCCAAATATCTTTGTAGAACGTCTCTCACAGCGCTGGTATCTAGCGAGCATTTTTGGTCCAGCGAGCATTCACTCTTGAGGCCCATGTTTGTTTTGACCTACTTCCCCCCCAAGTAATCCCATAAGCGCTTGCGGCGCGACTTTGTCCCCATGCCAGGCCATCACTCTTTTCCAAAGTAAGCTATTGGCGAGCATTTACAAGCAACCGCTGACCTAATACCTGCACGTCCGAAGGAAAATTTGTTCGCTTTCCGACCGAACGCGAGGGTGGGCACGCGTTCAATTATGGGATCATTTGGGGGCGCACACGCATTTGTTTTCAACTTCTTGCACCCCCAAAGGATCCCATAACAAAGCGGACGTCTACTCCTGCCCCAGGTTTCGACTCTTTTTGAAAGGGGGTTACTGCTCTAATGCTCTTCGCTTATTTTCAGTGAACGCTTGCGGCTCGCGCTAGCTATTGATTGGAAGAAACGCTAGAACATGCTGTCCCGACTGTATAATATTCAGGACTTATATACCTGTTTCTATGAAAAATATTGTGTCTAAAATTATAAGGTGCAGAAGTAATAACTGATGAAAACGAAAATAACCTGAATGTGAACGAAAAAATGTCTAATGTGCAAGCTGATTTTGTAAAACTATTCTCCCAATTCTTTCATCATCATCGATCAGTAAACCTGATAAACATGAGCCCATGCAAAGTATAACTTACAGATTAGCGGTTATTGCCAACTTTCGCGATCCCTCAATGTATGATTTATTCTAGCGATGGCTACATAAAATAAAGGATGACCACTGAACACAGAAAGATGAAAAGTAAACGCCTCTGATAGTGAGCATGGGCATCGCTTTAAAAAAACTAGTCTTCAAGATTTCTGTTACACGCCTCTCTTTCGCAGCGGCGCGGCGGCAAAAGATCTGGGGCCGGGGGCAATTATTGGCGTACGGCGTGCGGTATGCTACCAACGGCGTAGGATTCTGGCCTACTCGGCGTACATGTTCAAAGCCCTTGGCGTATCTTCGGCGTGGGTCTATGCGGAATGCACCCTGGTCGTGCTGGCAACAATGCTATCTCTATCTGGACTAAGGAAAGTCTCATCATTGATAATTCTGCCGCCAGATCCTTAGATGAAACATCGCTGTCCGAGGGATCCGTTTCCACCAATATCTCCTATAAATAAAAATATTTTCAATAGTAACTAAAATGCGTATTTATTTTATTCTTTGTATGTTGGTGAATGTTGTGGAAGTGTGTGCAGTGGTGTCGGGGTAGGTTTTGGGCTGGCATGATTAAATTAACACCCTGCACAACATTAGTCAGATTCTTACCGTGGTTTGTTCCTAAGATGACTCGGCATATAGCACAGGTTTTTCATCGGGAGGCGCAGCCAAAGGTGCTTCCGCTGACTTCTGCTCCGGCAGTGACTTGCTTTCCAAACTTTTCAAACTGTTTGCTAATTGCTGAAAAACTGACGCAATAAACCTTTCACTATTTGCTGGAACATATACTGCTCGAGGACAATTAAAATAACTCGAAGAAGCTATTACGACATCAGAGTAACTTTAAGACCAAAGAAATAGCTGTTGTATTTTTCTCGCGCGATCCCTTGCCTTAATTCCCTTTGCGATTGCACAGGCCAGTCTGTTTCACCACTCATGGTTCCGAAATAGGAACAGTTACTTGACTTACTTGTATGTACGAGATCTTGCAAACATTTTAGGCTACATGCAGCTGATAAAAACAAAACAACTCACGCGATCCAACTGGAATGAGAATCTTGGTTTCCTCTAAAATAAATGCCGATTGGTGGCTATTCACTCGATAGCTTCCTTTAGCATTCGCCGATTTGTGGGCGGCCATCTCTGCAGGCACTGTGTAGACAGATTTCACTGTCCTCCAACGGATACCATAAACAGCCCTGTGGTGCGGACAAATATTAAGCAATTCGTGCTCTTCCTCCACTTTAAACACACCTGAAACATTGGCAGCTTTTAGCTGAACATCTCATCTATATCAGTGTGGGCACTTACGGTTCAAAAATAGTATGACACCACTCACCAGCTCTCGCCAACAGCAACTTCATCTCTGTATTGATACCCTCATCCCCACTTAGTTTGAAGCTTGCTAAATGACTGCTGACATCTTTAGTGCAGTCTTTTAAACTAACACACTCGACGTGTCCTGGATAGTCGCTCGATTGCCTGCAAGTGCTTGGCCTACCTTGTAATGTAATATAATTACAGAAAATGCCATAATTATGAAAAATACAAACACTTACGAGACAAAATGGCACAGCTAAGCCAACAGCGGGACTGGTCTTATATGTTCCAGGTTTTCCAGTTTATGTAACCCATAATTTTACCGCACCTGCCCCTGGTTGTTCGAAGGCTGGATAACGCTATCCACCGGTTAAATTGCTATCCAGTGGATAAGTGTTAACAAAACAAACCACGCTATCCGCTGGATAGTGATTTATCCAGTGGATAGCGTTATCCAGCCTTTGAACAACCGGGGCCTGGTGTATGCGTGACTTGGCAGTTGTGTTACTTCGTAAGTAAAGTGACCTGTATGGTGAAGATTTCAAACACATCCGGTTCTTACAACGGATGTATTAATAATCGCTGAAAGTTGGAGCGATAGCAAGTCAATGTGTTTATTTTAGGAGTATACTGATATGACTGTGCGTGGTTTGCGTGGGATCGGGAAGTTGTAGGTGAAAACTGAAACTAGATCAACTTACAGTCCAGTCGGAAAATCGGAAATAACAAGTTAGTTTACACCATTGCGAGTAAACTAAGCGCTGTTAGACACAACGAGATGTTATCTTTTACCAAATCTTCTTTGGAGAGATCTGAAATGCATTCATATAGTTGTAAATGCATCCCTGAAAAGTCGACCATTTCCGCAATGTTTACATAGCAAGTCGCCATGTAATTTGAAAATGGTTTCCCACAACAACTTATCTTGAAACCTCATGGTAATAATCACAAGATAAATATATATCTTAGGGTTTTATTTCGTAAGTTGCTCAGAAATAACGATAATCCACTCACTTAAATGTACAAAACAGCGAACACTGAGGTTTCGGTCTTTCTTTATTTCGAAATGTAGATAAATATTTGGGAAGATGTGCCGAATATTGTTTGTAGATTCCAGGTTTTTTCAAAGGGAACCAGTTCAAGTCCGACCTTGAGATTTGGCACGATAACAGTTAAAAGACAAATCTTTTCAGCTGTAAAGTTAGATTCTAAAATAACTAGATACCAGAGAGGGTTTTATGCAGTCAAAAATAGCCAAAATTTTGCCGCTCGTTAACCGGTCGGAGGAAGTGTTTGTCGAATGGCTTGAAACTTAAAAAATAGAGCATTTGACATATTTGTAACTTTAGCCGTAAAGAGGAATAGCTTATCTATATCTGAGCAAAATTTAACAGTAATTGATTGAATTTAAAGAGTTTACGAACGCTTCGTCTTTCCGTGTTATTTGCAGCATTTCATTTGGCCGAAAACGCACTTTAACCGCATTTTTGAACTTTCGAATTTTTTTCAAAAACAAAAAAGGGCTGGAACTTAAAATTATGATTTTTGAAAACAGTTCACCAAAGGGTATCTTGAGGCAAAATATGAGCGATGTGCCAAAATAGTCGCTGTCGCGAGATTCTCAATACTCTCAGGCAGGAGCTCTTAAGAGCAGTGGTGAGGGAAGACAGCGACGATCACCTAAACAAAGTGAAAACACATGCTATAAAAACTTCCTTGATTTCTTCAAGGTAGCACAAGCGTTGAAAAGCATGCGTGAATAGTCTGTTGAAGTAGAAGCCTCCTAGATATTGGAGTCCATCTATCTCTTTTGTTTTGTAAAGACTTTTCAACTTGAGCATCAGCAGGATTAGGGGATAACTGTACCTCCTTGCTGTGGGCTAGCAGTCGATCAGCAATTTTTGTTGACAGCAATGTTGCTGAACCGGCATGACAGGCCTGGAAAGTACTTTGTAGCATGCAAAACTATCGTATGTGTTGTGGATCAATTTTATCTGTGGTTTAAATTTTATTTTCCTTTCTTCTTGGTTATTGTAATGCATGATAATGAGTTTGAAACAAATGAAGGTAAAATTGAAACCAAGGATAAAATTAAACCATAACATAATTAACAATTAGACTACGAGCCCGAGTTTTCTACGAGCAGATAGTCAACGAGGCGCAGCCGAGTTGACTATCGCTCGTAGAAAACGAGGGCGAGTAGTCTAATTGTTTTAGTATAAATTTACCGTAGTCTCATTGCATAAAAAGAATAACATGTCAAGTAACGCGTAGAAAAGAACTGTTTTATTATGTTACATCAGTTCAACGTGATGCGTGATGTGTCACTGATGCTAACTGTTTGACTATCTAGTAAATTCCTCAGCTCGACTATTGCATTTCTAGCTTTTTGATTTGGCTAAGAAAACTCCGACTATGACAATATGTCGAGTTTTACGTCAATTGGAAAAATAGTGCGCCAAGTCATGAGCCCATTACCCGGAAGCCGTTCCATCTCAGTTGTAACCTCTTGAAGTCTATACGGCCTTTTCGCGGGGCGTGATCTTTTATATTTTAGAACATGTGATAGTCTGCGGGTATCTTCTTATATCGGAAATGCCGTCGAAAATGATCTATGGTTTCGTTCGCGCGACGATCCGCCCAAAGAGGCCTAAAAGAAAGAATGGGCGGCGCTATTAGAAGGGGGTTAAGAGCGGCGATCTCTCCCGCATTTTTCCTTTTAACTTTGATCCGCTTTTTGCCAGAATGCATTAGCTAAGCCTGAGGGAAACTAGGGTATGACAGCTAAAACTGGAAGTTAAATAAAGTAATAGTATCAGACTCGGAGGTGGTCAGTTCATTACTGTGTTGAACCAGCCAACAGTAAGTGCGAACGCGTGCTTGTATTTTCATGGTCTAGTTGAAATGAGTTTTATGGGCTTTTGTTTATTGGCCGTTCTTGTTGCTGACTATTAAAGATGCTGCTTCTTGTAAAATGAGATGTTTTCTGTAATGATTCGGATTTGCTGCGGAGCGCTCAAGAGACCGACGAAAAGCCAGGAAGCACTAATGGATTTTGGGGCGTCGAAGTCTAAGTGTGCGATATGCCTGACGATAGTGTTGGCGTCAAAAAAAAAACAAACATTGACTGATAAAAAAAGAAGATGGCACGATAACGTCATAGGCTGTGAATGTAAATATACAGGCGAATGTTTGAAAACTTGCCCTATGCGCGGAGTAGGCTTAGCTAGAATAGATAGCGGCAACTCCAGATGGATTGAAAGGGTCTTGAAAGACTGTGATCATCACTCGAAATCTGTCACAGAGGACTTTCACTGACCTCGCAGCTTAATAAGAGGGTCAGAATAAGTTAGCCCTGGGGCTTTATAGTGTCCGACCTTTCATCATTGTCACTTCGAATTGAATGCGGCAATTGTCGCTCTTGTCCACGGTTCGCGAAGACTGGGGGGGGGGTCGAGGACTTCCGAGGACAGCTTCTCATGCTTTCTGATCAAGTCTTCCTAGCAGATGATGGCAAAGTATGTGCTTGTGGTTAGTAAACTTTCGGCATAAAGCAGAGGACTGGCGATCTATCCACAAGCGAGGACGCAGATCCCATTTATGTATCGCCTTACGACGTTCGCGTGTTAATACAGGGCGACTGGGAGTTTGCAATGCCTTGAATCTGACAAATCTATAGCATTGGGGGTTATTGTTGTATAAAGAATGGGGTTTGAGCCAAGCCGTAACGTAGCGAACTCCTGGGCGGTTCTTGACATTTGTAACGTATTAGCAGTTCTCTCTGCTGGGTGAGCTTAAGCCTATTCGTCTTTTGCTTCAGGCTCGCGTAGTTAATAGGGGGATCACTTTGAATGCTGAGTTTACAAGGAGGCAAATTTTAAGTAAAGTTGAGGGGCGCGTTAGCCGGCTGTGTTGTTAGGCTGAGATTTTTTATGGGGAGGGGGGGAAGGTCATAGGGCTTGTCGTGAGTTTCTCTGCTCTCTGGTCGGCATGTTCGCCTCGAACCTCTGTAAATCTGGCTCATGTGTTTTAAGGCACTTGTGTTACGGGTCTGGCAATTCTATAGCGGATTGCCTGATACGTGTTTTAGTCTCTATAAGGACTTACTGTATTTGTCTTCTGGCGGGAACTCGAATTTGAGAGTCTGCCCGCGTGAACGTGTTGGGCTGTATTTAGTAATTGTCAGTATATTGTGACGCCAGAGGCCGGGCTGTTTGCATTAGAACTAGTTCGCTTGCAAGTTATCAGTATAAATTGACTAGTCACGGAGTGCGATATCTGTCCTCAAGGTGCGTTTTTCCTGGCTGGCCGAGCACGCCTTAGCTTTACTTTCTAGAATAGGCTTTACGTTTGTCTAGAGGCATTTCTTATGTTTTGCTTGGGGCTAGCTTGTATCTAATTAAGCGCTTTTGGTTTGCTCTAAGTAAGGTTTATATTCCTCCGTTTTGGTTCGTTTCTGACTAACCTACTATAAATCTATAATGATATGCTGTTTACCGCGCAAGTCGTTGTATCATGTTCGTGGGCGTGTTGTATATGCCGCTATTCGGGGCGAGTTCGGAAAGGACTTGCTGTTGTTCTAGTGGAAGTTGGGCTCTATAGAATTATTCAGGTGGCAAACATAGAGTACTTGTCGGCTTGCATTTATACTTTGGCCCGCCTCAGCTTTCGGCCATTGATTGAAGAAGGCTGTTCGGGGTGACATGGCCATGTGACTTATACCAAATAGAGTAGACCACAGGTTCTCTCTCCTGAATTGGCAGTTGTTTAAAAGAAGACCCGCGGAAAGGCCCGTTGCAGTGGGAGATGTAAAATTTCTAAAAGTATAAAAAGATACGGAATAAGGGTTTACGTGGACTCGCAGAGGGTGCCTAGTATGGGAGTAACTGGAAGCTCCGGGT
>JAHPZR010001135.1:20000-23479 GCA_019787425.1 Platygyra sinensis | reverse complement strand
AGTGTTTGATGTATATTACACATAACTGTAAATCCACCTGGGGGCATCTTCAACAGGAGGACGAAGGGAAACTTTATATTGTCATACATGCAAAGATAAATTATATACCAATATACCAGAACCTGCCAGTATGTTTGAAGCAAATGCTAATTTATCAAAGACTATGGCTTGGTATCAACTTTGCTATGTTTCCCACGAACTAAATTTATTCACCTACACTATAGCTATCAAAAAAGGAAAATCTACAGCATGTTGCTGTTTTCGATATCAAATTTAGAATAGAATAGACAGATTTTAATGACATAATGGAAATGACTACTTACAAAGCTGCGCGGTTCTCTCAAGTTTTATAAGAGCTACTGCTAGTTTTTAATATAGTGCATTAATTTTGATTTTATTTCAAAATGGTGCTGCAGTTAGTTATCCCAGTCAAGACCTCCCAGTATAAATGATCTGGGATACAGCTATGTACTGATTATTCTTAATTTAGTTGGTTAGTCATCGCGAGTCGACATGAGAAAGTGCTGTGAAGACTGATTTTAATGTTAAAATCATTACACGATCATTATGTTCTTGACCTCAAGACTTACGAAGAATAATATATTTTAAACTGACAGATACTTCAAACAACCTGTATTGCACTGTTCTGGGTAAAGAGATCCTTTTACGCAAGTTACATTGAGCCTTAAACTTCAACAGAGGTGTAATAGGAGGACACACAATGAAACCATGAGCTATTCATTCATTGCTAACATTCACTGTGTCTATCATATGTGATTTGCCAGTTTGAAAACATACAAATCACAACCAGATATAATTACAAGTAGTGGTTTTTGTACTGTTGGGCTGTGTTTTAGTTTTTTTGTGTGTGCTTGTCAGCACTTTGCAATTCAGTAAAAAAAAAAAAAAAAAAAAAAAAAAAAAAAAAAAACTTACCTTGGAATTCAGTTTGTTTTTTTTTAAGTAGATGTGAGTTAAACTACCTGCCACTAAAAACATCGAACTCGCAACACTCTCGTCAATTAATCAATCAATCAATCAATCAATATATTTAACATGGTCAGTACATATGGTAAAAAAGTTAGTTCAGTTTGAACATTGATATTAAGAATGACTCTCCCTAAGATCCTCATATTCAATTTTCATCCAGAAATAGATTTCGCTCATAATTCTTCCATCAACTTCCCGTGGCAAGTAGGTAACAAATATGAGATAATATCCGAGAAATCGAACTTTTTCAAAATTTTCTGATCGGAACTTTTGGCATCCCGGAATGTGCTCAAAACTTAGCGGTGAACTCGGAATTTTACAAGATTTGCAGATGTCAGTTCTTGAGAATACGGTGCATTCAAAACCTCTAACTTCGCTAGTTATAAACAATGACCCTTTGTCTTTAGAATATAAATAGTTGCAATCATAAGCTTTAATTAGTGTAATAAATCTGACGGCACGAAGTTTCTCTTGTTTGAGCTCTTATCGTAACATGCAATTTACGCTAAGTTCAGAGGAATAAATTGCAAAAGTGGCTCGTACTCACAGGCTCCTCTACACATCAATGCAAAGTTCCATCCATCATCTGTGAAAATCAGTTAAAACATTTGGCCGCAACTGTGTTTTTGTTCCACGCTTGAGGGAGAAAGTCGTGACACTCGGCTAAATAGACCGCCACATTTCCATCCTATACATCGCCAACGAACCTCCATAACAAAGTCTGGTAATCTCAAAATTAACATCGCAGACGTACAATTTTAGATGTAGATAGAAACCATAAAAAAATACAGAATTTGACAGAAGACACGCAGCTCAGTTTGTTTCAAATTGTTGGAAAAACGAGTAATTTCTCGTCCTCAGAATTTGTTCGATCGATGACCGATAGTCTTGTTACAAGCCGCTGACCATGCATATTGCAGTGTGCAACACAAATATTAACGATGGCGTGCGCGTCTTCACCGATTGCTTGGTCTTTTTTCGGAAATGGGAAATAACGTGTGGATAATCACGAGGAAAAGTTGACGTGATCTCCCTTATTGAATGTGTTGATGATGTTACCTATCATTTAAAAAGCTGTCATCTCTCACGGGTGAAAGTTACAGAGTACGAAATAATTTTGGCAAGGGCGGGGAATTTTCATCCATCTCACGATGAAATTACGAAGTTGTCAGTTTGTCCTAAACACAGACATAATTTAGGCAAATATTGGCGACCACTAAGGACTTGCCAATATCCACAACACGAGGACGGAAGACAACACTTCACTGTAAAAACCCAGGACGATGGCCCAGGAGATAAAGGATATGTTCAATACACCTGTTCAAGTTGGGTCACGTAAGTTATCTTTTGCTCAGTTTTCAATATGATATTCTCACATTCAATAAATTTCACCATCGGTGAGTAAAGTACAAGAAAGCAAAGCAAACAAGACAAAAGCAGAACAAAACAAAAATAAATGAAATTATACGCCAGCAGCATTTCAGCGTGTCACGTCACGGAATATTTCACAGTTTCTTTTAGTTTCAAAGAAATGATTCCATAATCTACTGCCTGGATATACGGTCATTTTTGTTATTGAGAATTGGATATGTTTAGCTTTGCTATTTTGCTACTAGGTTTTTTTTTTTTAAAAAACTCCAGTATTTCAACCGAGGTAGAATCAATATTTATTTTCTCTCAGTTAATTGAATTTGCAGCGTTAACTTATTAATTGAGGGTATGAAAATTCCAGCACGAGATCTGTTTGTTTGAATTTCCTTTATGGTTTACTGTGTGAAAAATACTTTTGCACGTCGTTGCGCATTTTTTGTGTTTTCCAAACTCTCAAGTGAAAGTGGATCACGCAGACAATCAAATCTTCCCTTGAAACCCTAAGGTCACCAGCCTTGCTTTATTTGCGCGTGTTTGCTTCCTCAGGTTTACTTCACCACGTGTGGAAGGTTTATTTTTAAAAGTCAAGCCTCTCCTGACGGTTCGTGCTTTTATTCAGCCTCGCGAAGACATGAAAATGAAGACTGATTAAAGTCTTAATGCATGTCAAGCATCCTATGTGGGCGTGGCAGTCTGGAACCGAAAACTCTTTCCCTACCCTCCCCCCCCCCCCCAAACACACACACATACTTCAACTAAATGCAAAAAAAAAAAAAATCATAACATGGACTCTATGCGAGCTTTTTCCATTCTTCCAACAGAGGTTTGCTCTCAATGCTGGAAAAACCAATATACTATGATTCATACAATCCTTGTGATTTATGTCAGACACAGAAGCTCGGTTCATTTAACGTTGAAATGTTGAAATCCATTTACAGCCATTTTGAAATTTCTTTTAAGTCGAGGGATAGAAAACACCAGTTGATCGAAAAAGTGGTAGCAATGATCGCCGAGTGTTCCTGTGGGAAGAGTTAAGGTTGTTGAGCCCATAACCAAACTGTCCAGCGGTAAAGGAAAAAACATGGCGGACAGCAAATTCCTGTCAATGTAATAGACTT
>JAHPZR010001135.1:0-15000 GCA_019787425.1 Platygyra sinensis | reverse complement strand
GTGGTTATTAAATTTTTTGGACTCTGTAGTTAAAGCTAGTTTTTTTTTTTTATTCTGTTCATCTCAAAATGAAAGGTTACCGGCAGAAATGCATGTTTGGTTTTCTTGTAAAGCAATAAAGTTGTCAACAAAAACTAAGCTGGAGTTTTTTTAATCAAATTCACAGCTACTACTTGGCTACTCCCCCCCAAGGGGGTACTCCCCTATGAAAATGTCGGGGGTGCTTGTTGAAAAGGTACCAAAAACTTATTTTGTGGGCGTGGCCTGGACTTTATTTACACCCCTAAGAGATACCATTTCTGTTAGTAATAACAGAATAATTTTCAGTGGCATTACTATTTTTAAGTAAAAATTCAGAAATAAATGTTACTTGCTTAAGAAATATAACTACGATTTCAGTCATTTTTTTTCAAGGCGATGACCTTTGAGACCCCTAAAGGTACTGCAGCGGTCATTTTAGGTTTTAAAACCCCAAGCAGTACCAATTCACAAATTTCACCCCCTGAAAGGTACGACGAGCACCCCCGTTACTTTTAAAGGGGATTACCCGCCCCGGGGCTACTTCCCACATAAGTGAAGAATCCTTTTTGAAAAAAAAATAAAATTCTACAGCCCTTAAGTCCTCATTAGGTACACATCCACTGTCTACTGGCAGTTAATAATGCACACATGGAGCTTGCATTGATTAGCAAGAGAAACAGTGTCTTAAAAAGGGGAAACATTTTCCATGTAAAACTTAAAATGGACAAAGTTAAAAGCTTAAATGTTCAATCCCTTGTATCATCAGATGGATTCAAAAAAGCCTGGGTCTTGTCAAAGTGCAAGCCAACACATCATGCAAGCAATTTAAGTTAATAGAAATAGCACACTGGTTAACCTCTGAATAGCTCTCTAGCTATATAGTTAGCCTAAACAGTTCTTTAGTTAGGTTGAGCCTGAGGTTAGGTTATTTATTGGAGTCGGGGATTTCTGGCTTGTATCAAGTATGGCTTTCATTTGTCATGAAACCTGCAAGCCATTTGAGGCATTCTGGATGGCTTACATAAGACTTGGCTAGCCTAAATAGCACTCTGGTTAGCAAAAAGATACATCATGTTGCTTTCAGTAAGCTTTATATTGCTTGCTTGCAAACACACTCATAAAGCTTGGATTATAGCCTTTAATTTAAATAGATGAGTTTCAGGCCTCATTTGAATTTTAACATTGCTTTTTTTAAATGCTGCTGAAGGTCATCCAATAATTGAGAATAAATTGCCTTTAAAATTGCCAAAAAGCTTTTAATTATTTTTTCTATAAAGTAGAGAAATATCTGGTCAAAAAGCACATCTTGAATGGTTCAGGTAATGAGTGTGTGTGGCTTAGAAATAACTATGTTAAAACTGAGAGGCTGGACTGGGCTCCCAAATAACTATGTTAAAACTGAGAGGCTGGAGTGGGCTCACAAATAACTATGTTAAAACTGAGAGGCTGGAGAGGGCTCACAAATAACTATTTTAAAGCTGAGAGACTTGAGTGGGCTTACAAATAACTATTTTTAAACTGAGAGGCTGGAGTGGACTCACAAATACTATGTTAAAACTGAGAGACTGGAAAGGGTTCTACAAATAACTAGGAACGTAACATGTCGATAATTTCGAAAGCGATGAAAGTCGATCATTGTCGATCGAATTCGAACTAATCAGCCGACAAGTATCGGAAATCGATAAAAGTCGATTCCACAATTTCTTGTGATTTTCGACTTTGATCGATTTCAATCGACAAGTATCGGGAATACAAAAAACGATGCATGCCGGGAGAGGAGACGATAGGGAACCCACACGTTTATTTGTGAACTATGCTTGATAATATTCAAAGGTAGAATAAAACACGCCTATTGTTTCCTTGAATCTTTTGTTGAGCCACGCAAGCTTTCATTTAACGTCGAGATGGTGCGATGCTTTATATTTTTCTTCAATATATTAAACATCCAGTCGCCGACGCTTCGATCGTTACACAATGCTGCGTTGTTTGACTCTTGTTTGTGCCTGCAAATCAACAACCAGTTGAAAACCTTGTGATTATCGACTTTTATCGACAAATTTAACTTGTCGATTGACAATTATCGACAAATATCGAGTACTATCGACTTATCGACTACGTTTTCGATGATCGACTTTGATCGACATGTTACGTCCTGCAAATAACTATGTTAAAACTGAGCAATCAATAGCTACCTAAACATGTCATAATCCATAGTTTAACTCACCAGTAAATTAAAATGTCCTCATTAGTGGGCATTCCTGGTTATTAATCCCACAAATTACCTGTAGACCACAAAATGCAAAAGAAACATAAATCCATGTCTGTCAATACACGCAACGGGAAGATACAAATTTAAAGTTAAAAAATGATCTTATTTAAACGTGAGTACCATCGTTTTATTGAAGTCTACCACTGGAGTTGAATGCAAGCAGTCTCTACCTTTACCTTTTTAACTACCAGTAAGTGAAACCCAAATGATACAGACTGAAAGGCACCGAATCAAAAAATGTAATTTTCATAAACTTCCCTGAATTTGCTATTAATTATCCTGACTCTTTGCTGTCCTATGGCAACCTTCACCCTTAAATTCAAATACTAAATCATTATTTTTTGTGGCCCAAATGACCAATTGGTCAATATTACAAATACACGACTCGACGAAGACTCATTTAACACTGTCAACTCGTTCCCAAAATCTATTTTCTTCCTCCGAGTCGACTTAAATTCCAGTTTGCTAAGTTTCAGCACGATTCTATCGGTAGCACTTATACGAAGCTTCACACACGATTAACATCAAAGACATAAGCTTAAACCAGTCTTCAAAATAAAATCAGATCATTGTACGACAAGAAACGCTTACCTTAGACCTCAGGTCCCAGTAAATTTCTGTTAGAACAGTTATTGTTTGCGAAACGTCTGCAAAGTTTCTGCTCATTTCATATTCCTCTTCATTCGGCATACAAATAAAGGACATATATTCTGTGTTTGGGGACTCGTTTTGGCCGCGTCAAGTAGGAAGAACAGCAACAAAACTATCCTATGTAACTCAAAACTCACTCCACTGTCCACTCCACTTCATGTTGCCAGTCGGCGCCATTTTGAATGTTATTTTTTTAAGAGCCCGCATTACGTACCACCAGGAATCCGCTGGGAAGATCCCAACGGAGTGGGGGATGGGCAGCAGCTTTACTTTCTCCCAGGCCTCACTCATTTCGTTTCAAGAAAAAACATCGCTCTCCTCCTAAACCAATTAAAATTTGAAAAAACTGACAACGTCTTCATTAAGGGCATACACTCAGGCCTTTGGCAAAATTTTCTTTCGTTGCTAGCTCAAATGGTCGTTGAGCAGGAAGCTGACAAACTTTTCAGTTAGATTTTCTACTGCCGCACTTTTTTAGGAAAAAGTAATCATGGCCATTTTCTAAAACACTATTTATTAAACTACAACTTCGCTTAAAAATATTCTTGGAGAAAGGTTCTAGTAAACTTTTAGAACAAATATTAAAATTTGGTCCGTTCTGGTCACGTGACCGATGACGTCACAGCATTAAAAATAGCAAAAATGTATATTTCATAAAAATATCTACCCATATCCAAACTTTTGTTTCCTCGCGTTTAAAGCAACGCGAGATAGCACTTGTACCCAGACTCCCACTTTTTGAAAATTGTACATAGCTCCCTTAATATTTACATTTTGTTCGGTACCCGGGTAGTCCAAAATGGCTCACACCATTGTGCTTTAAACCACGTTGACTGCTTTTTCAATAACAAAATAATTTCGTCACAGTGAGCAAAAACGCACTTCAGAGCAAAGTCACGTGACCAATGACGTCATCGCCCTTAGTCTTGTACAATAATTAGTTTATGGCAAGACTTATTTCTAGACAACGTGGGGGTCTTGCTGTCCTCAAACTGACCAAGTTATTTGGGATTGACGATTTTCCAGCTGCAACGGATTCTGGGAAGGTTCTTATTATAATTATATATTGTTATTTAATTATTATTATTTTCTATAGGAGTTGATTACGGAACGGCAGTGCTCACACTTTGTTTTCTATCTCACCTTCGTGTGCATTACTGTTACGTAATGCATGTCAAGTATGCATGATTTCTGTACCACATGAGAGTAAGGTGTCATAGCATGTACTGCTATATAGTCCAGTAGCCGTATGCTTATTTCACTTCTCGCGTCACCAATATAGCTTTACTGTATTCTGCTTTCCCGCCCGCCCGTCCCTCCTTTTCTTTTGTGTTAATTAGCAAGTTTTACTCTTTGGTTGTTATTTGTCGTTACTTGACTATTCATATTTTCGTCCCATCTTGCCACTCGCAGGCCGTCCAAGCTCTTATGCACATGGGGATTGCTTCAGGTGTGGAAGGCCAGGTCACTGGGCCAAAGATTGCAGGGCCTCCAGCTTCTACCCCGCCCTTTCGGCCAGTACAAGTCAACCGCCTTTGCGCCAGCCTCCACCACCACAAACGCTTCAGGAACCGGACTTAAGGGAATGGGACATTCATGAGGAATACGACAAGTTTACGGATGTACTTCAGGTACTGAATCGTTTTGAAATCGACGAAGATCTAGGACGGAAAAACAATGTAAAGGGCAATTTAAAGAAAAAATTAGAATTTTGGGTATCTTTAGGTGCTTCATCCTTCATATTAAACGTAATTAAATTTGGTTATAGTTTGCCTTTCTGGGAGTGCCGCCTGCATATTATTCAAAGAACAACGCTTCTGCCCTGAAAAATATTGAGTTCGTAGAGAATTCTATCGCTGAGCTACTGGAGTCCGAACGCATAAAGCAGTTGTCCTATAAACCCCTTGTCGTCAATCCATTGTTGGTTTCCGTTCAGCCTAATGGAAAGAAAAGGTTAATTCTTGATTTAAGATATGTTAATCATTTCATTAAGAAACTGAGGATTAAGTACGATGATTGGAAAATTGCTTCTCTTATGTTTCGTAAGAATGGTTATATGTTTTCTTTTGATCTTAAGAGTGGCTAGCATCACGTCGAGATCTTCCAACCACATCAAACATTCTTAGGTTTTTCATGGGATTTTCAAGGTGAGACGCGGTATTACATTTTCACAGTTCTTCATTTCGACCTTTCTGCAGCTCCTTATATCTTTACAAAGATACTCCGCCCCTTGGTCGGATGGTGGAGGGCTAACGGCATTTACATCGCGGTCTTTTTAGACGATGGTTTGTCCATAGCTGACGACTATAATTCAGCAAAAATTATAGCTAGTAGGGTTCGTTCTGACATACATCTAGCCGGATTTATAACAAATAGCGAAAAATCAGTTTGGGAACCAACGCAAATTATTACTTGGTTAGGATTAGTCTGGAACTCCACTCTTGGTACTATTAGTATTACACCCAGGAGGGTCCAAGGTATCGTTGATTGTGTGGCTTTTATTGAAGCTCAAAAATGCACAATTTCGGCTAGACAATTGTCATCATTTGTCGGGAAAGTTATGTCTACATGTCCAGTTACTGGAAATTTACTCAGAATTCTACCAGACACTGTCAGTTGACGGTTGCTATTGCTGAACATTGGGATACACCTATGAACTTAGACGGGTATTGTAAGGATGAAATCGTTTTCTGGAAGAACAATATCCATTTACGCAATTTTAAAAACTGCTTTGTTTTCCACAAACCTCAGAAAGTAACTTTTTCAGATGCTAGTAATATTGCCTGCGGAGCTGTTACTTATATCAATGACGGGAGCATGTTTGCCACAAAATGTGGACGCAAGACGAAAGCAGTAGACGTTCTACTTGGCGAGAACTAAGTGCAATTGAATTCTCACTTCTGTCTGGCCTTCCTATTTTACGTTCATCACGTGTTAAGTGGTATACCGCTAAACAGACAACAGCCAAAATCGTCGAGGTTGGTAGCATGAAACTCGAGTTACACACACTTGCCTTAAAAATATTCAAGATATGTTACGAACACAGCATTCATTTGGATATTGAATGGGTTCCCAGGGATCGCAATGCCAGGGCAGATTTTATTAGCAAACTGGTGGATTTTGACGATTGGCAGGTCACTGAGGACGTCTTCAAAGACTTGGATAATCTTTGGGGTCCCCATACAGTGGATTGTTTTGCCACGTATTATAACAGAAAAATCGTCAGATATTTTTCTAGATTTTGGAATTCGAACCCGGAAACGTCGGACATTGACGCATTTATGCAGTTGTGGGAAGTTGAGAACTGCTGGTTAGTTCCTCCAGTTTATCTTATCCCCAGAACACTTGCCTATATGTATAGTCAGGGAGCCATGAGCACCCTTGTTGTTCCACTCTGGAAGTCAGCCGTGTTTTGGCCCCTGTTAACCAATATTTATTGCAGTTTCATCCAAGATTTAAGAGTTTTGTCTAGCCTCAAGCTTTGACGCGCGGGCGAAATCACAATTCTATTCTGGGTTCACCAACTACTCCGGGATATGTAGTGGCTTTAAGATTGAATTTCATTCCTTCGGGGTAAGAATCTGAAAGGTTGGCCTTTCGGCCACAATCTAGCGAGTGGAATTTGTGCTGACTACGAATAGCACCTTGGCAGTGTTGCGTTATTTATTTCACTTTGATCATTATATATGAGGTAGATGTGCTGACAACGACTAGCGCCTTACCAGTGTTGAGGCATTTATTTCTTTTCGGCCATGTATCAATGTGCAGAAGTTGTGTCGACAACGAATAGCACTCCAATAGTGCTGTGTTATTTATTGCCCTTTTGATCTTCATTTAATGAACGTAGTTGTGTTGAGAACTAATAGCACCCTGGTTGTAGTACTTATTTCCTTTTAGCCATGAATCAGTGAGTAAGATTGTTGCACCTCTACACCCTTCTGTTATGTGTTGTTCCTTCTGTTTTCCTCAACAGGCCATCTCTGCTCAGTCCTGTTGGGCAAGTCTTTATGGATCTTTAGCTCCCTTCAAGTTGCGCCTCATTACTGATCAGTTTAAGTCGAGACAACCTTCGACGATGAATGGATATTTACTTGAGTGTCTAAAATTCAATTCGTTTTACCACTAGAACCTATTGTTTTAGCGGCCTACTTGTCTCAACTTCATAGGAAGACTGGTTCTCCCAGCACTGTTAGTATGGCTTATACTGCACTAGTTTGGCTACACGATGTAGTAGATGTAACTTGTACATGTAGTAATAATCCTTTGAAAACCGGAGTGTGTAGAAATGTCGTTGAAGCTGCGAAACGTAATGGCACGCAACGGAAGAATAGGAAGCTCCCTCTCTCTATCGATATGGTCAAGAAAATAGTTGCTAAACATGGCAAGGTAGACGCTAATCTAAAAGATCTGTGAATTTCAGTCATAGTTCTCTTAGGTTTCTTCAGATTCAATGAGTTAGCAAATATCAAAGCTTCGCATATAAGTTCGCAGATGACCATATGTCCATTTTTATACCAAGTAGTAAAACAGATGTCTACAGGGAAGGCAATAAAGCTATTATTGCTAGAACGGACAATGCCACTTGTCCAGTTAATATGGTCCTTAGGTGTATGTCTGCTGCAAGAATGGACCATAATTCAGGCGGTCTGCTAATCAGGCAGTTAGTATTTCAGAAAAATTATAATACTTATGTTTTAGGGAATAAAGGAATTTCGTATTCTAGGTGTCGAGAAATCTTTTTGGAAGCTCTCAAGGCTCTAGGCTACGACTTCAAACTTTTTGGGTTACACAGTCTTAGGTCTGGTGGGGCAACCGCTGGTGTAAATTCACCTAGCGGCCCTGTATCAGACAGGTTATTAAAATTACACGGGCGATGGAAATCCGATTACGCCAAAGACTTGTATATTCAAGAAGATATGTCTGCACGACTTTCAGTTTCATCTAGCCTAGGTATTTAATTGCTATCATTAAGTTTCCACGCGTGGTAGGACACGCGAGCGTTTTTGCTATCTTTTAGTTACAGCCAAGTTTTGTATGATTATAATCAGTGCTTTCACTATAATTTAACCGTATCATTTGTATTATGCAAGTGTACTAGCTTAATAAGGATATAGCTTCGCGTATCGTATTTCTGTGGACTAAAAGCAATGTGACCGTTTATACACATAGTGCTCGAATACAGTAATAAAGCTTATATTGGCTCCGCGTGAGTTACCAACCCATTTGACTGTGGTTGTCGTGTTGTGCAAGTTCCTATAACGGTTTAGAAAATAATTTTCATGTGTGCGAACGCAGTGAGTTAAAATGAAACTGATGTAACATAATAAAACAGTTCTTTTCTACGCGTTACGTACTTGACATGTTGTTCTTTTTATGCAATGAGACTACGGTAAATTTATACTAAAACAATTAGACTACTCGCCCTCGTTTTCTACGAGCAGATATTCAACTCGGCTGCGCCTCGTTGACTATCTGCTCGTAGAAAACGAGGGCGAGTAGTCTAATTGTTAATTATGTTATGGTTTAATTTTATCCTTGGTTTCAATTTTACCTTCATTTGTTTGAAACTCATTATCATGCATTACAATAACCAAGAAGAAAGGAAAATAAAATTTAAACCACAGATAAAATTGATCCACAACACATACGATAGTTTTGCATGCTACAAAGTACTTTCCAGGCCTGTCACGCCGGTTCAGCAACATTGCTGTCAACAAAAATTGCTGATCGATTGCTAGCCCACAGCAAGAAGGTACAGTTATCCCCTAATCCTGCTGATGCTGAAGTTTAAAAGTCTTTACAAAAAAAAAAAGATAGATAGATAGACTCCAATATCTAGGAGGCTTCTACTTCAACAGACTATTCACGCATGCTTTTCAACGCTTGTGCTACCTTGAAGAAATCAGGGAAGTTTTTATAGCATGGTGTTTTCGCTTTGTTTAGGTGATCGTCGCTGTCTTCCCTCACCACTGCTCTTAAGGGTCTTGTTGGTTTGCTAACATTCCGGTGGCTTCTCTGAGGCATGTTTAGCAATAGAAGCGCTCCAAACTTCGGTCTTTTCTTTGTCATTTTCGCCGATTCAACTAACAGAAAGCATATATATAAGAGTAATGTTAATATTGGTTATTCAAAAAGCAGTTGCAATACATTGTATACGATAATTGAAGTCCCAGGTCTGATCATACCTATGGTTTGATTGAACCGTCTGATTCACGAAGACATACACTCTATGAATAATAAAATGGTCAAACTTACATGTTTCGATGCCATTTTCATAGAAATGCTTCTCACAAGTAAAGACTGTGTCGTTTTCGATCTGCCTTTGGAAGTCTGTATCTGCTACTCTGTATTTGGTGAGCTCATTGAGCCAATCTTTGCGCCATTTACGATATGCCTCGTTACGTGCGGCATGAAGCTTCCATATCCCGATCCCATTGGTTCTACGGCAAGTACCGCAGCCAACCAAGGAACAGTTATCTCCAGGAATGTTCAAGAGTAAGTCAGTTTTGTAGTTTTCGTAGTCAAATATACTATAATCAAGAGCTTTCTAGTCAGAACACTTCGCTTATCAACCGTACTTGAATGACGCCATGTTGATGTTGTGGACGGTACTTATCACGTCACCACAGGCAGACAACTCTATGTGTTCGTGGTTTAATATAGAGAATCTACGAGGGTTATGAATAAATCTCTGAAAATTGCACATCTAAATCATATCTCGGTCTCAATATCCCAATAAAGTTAAATGAAACCTTAATCGAGTCATGTATGGTGTTTTTTCGCCTTCTTGGGACTTCTAAAACGTCTTATAGCGAAATTACTTTTGGCCGGTGGCGGTTAAGACAAGAGAGGGAGACAAGGCTTGCAACTTAGCGGCCGTCAGCATACAAACTCGAACAGAGAAACCCATGGGACAGCTCTACATTGAAATTACAACAATAGAAGCTCGGAGCGCTTAATTTAAACACGCGACAATAAATATTTTTGAACAACTTGTTTCTTTTATTACTTTTATTAGCGAATACAAAAATAATAATATTACAACTGAACAAAACTGTTTATGAGTAAAGTAACAGGAAATCAATCGTCTTCATCTTCGCTTGGAGGATAATGAGTCCTTTTTAAAGTGTTTGAATTAATGTGTTTCACCGCGTGGCAGTCAGCCCACCAAATAAATCCATCTGTCAAGTGTTTACGATCAACAGGAATTTGATGTTCACATATCGGACAAATCCTATAACCATCATGCCAAAAACATCTAGGGCATTTGACTACTGCTCTTTCGTAAACGTTCTCTCCGTTGCAATAGCAGCAAAGACCTTTTCCTTTAAGGAAAATCTCTGAATTTCCTTCAGGTTCCAGATCAGGGTTTTCTGATTCTTGGTGTTCACTATATTCAGACGCTGTCTCTGTGCCTTCTTCATTATCACTACTTTCGGAGACCATTTTTTCATCACCAGCCTCCGTCACTGTCTTTATCGCGATAGGCTTGTTCTTTTTCCAATAGTTCTGCCAAAATTCTCTTATTTTGTATCAAACGCTTATCGATTCCTAATTCTGCCAACCCATTGATAAATGTTTTGAAGGCGCGAGGTTTAGCAATATCGTCGTTCTGGGGGAATAACACATATTCGACCAGCTCTGAAATGTTCGTCACTGGTATTATTCGCTAGTTTCGGAGTAACTATCCGCGAGGTGTCCAAAACAAGATATCTTTGGAAGCCGCCATGCTGTGTAATAGATCGGAGGCTTTTAGTCGGGAAACTAGTTGGGACAGACCTTCTAAAACATCTTTATAAAATATTTAAGATAGTACGCGCATTCTCATTGGTCGATAGGCGTGTTTAGATGAGAGAATGCAAACATAGTTGTCACGTCACGCTTTGAAACCATTTCAAAGCCGGTAGTTCAGCTCTCAAGTACAAATATTAAGGAATTCAAATGAAGAAAATTTTTCCAAGTTTTGATTTGGGGATTGACCATCTCTTTCTCTTTGACCCGTGGAAAGAAGCAAAAGAAAGAAGAACAACAGCGCTTTGCATGCCTCGATGTTAGTGAGCTAGACGACCTTGCAGAGGTAGCTCAAGCGAAGACAACAGAATATTGTGCAACAAAACACACAGTAAACGTTTTTCAAAATAATTTTTGCATTTAATGACTACAATAAAATTCTCAAAATCACATGCTGTTTTTCGAAAAAGATGTGCAATAAAATTAAACGCCAACTAAGCTTATATGCTACAGTCTGCGAAGCGAAATCTGTTCAAATCAAATTTTACACGGCCGATCGGTTGCCGTGTTTTGGCTGTCAAACGTTCACAAAATGACCATTAAAACTTGGAAGAATGTACCAGACATCTCACCAGACTCGCTTGCTCGCTGGCGATTTTGCAACAAATTTTGATGTTTGGAACGCGAAATTTCATTGGTTCGTGCGTTATCATATGCGCGTTTTGATTGGTTAGTAGGAAAGATGATTGTCTGAAGTGTGTATTGAGAAAAGCTTTTTGGATCAAGAAGTTAATAAACAAAATTTCTATTCATTTGTCGAATTAATTTTGAGAAATATTTTATAAAAGCAATAGAAAACTTTTTTCCTGTGTTTCCATAGCCTGATATAAACACGAGAGGGGTTGGGAGAATTCTCGACAGTTATGCAAACCCTCGACTTCGTCTCGGATTTGCATAACTGTCTCGAATTCTCCCAACCCCTCTCGTGTTTATATCAGGCTATGCAAACACGGAAACCGTTTTCTATTGCTTAATTAATTCGAGATTCTTCGTTATCGCTTTCCTCGTTTTCACTTGCGTTGGTGTCTTCATAATCACTCTCTTCCTCTTCATCCCAGGCAACTTTTCTCTTCATATTGACCAGCACTCGTTAACGTCAAGAACCGACTGATTATGCTACAGACTAGATCGCGACGTTTTATAACATTAAGGGCCCTATGCTAGCTAGAACTGGGATTAGCAAATCTTGTATAAATCCTCCACCTTCTGAGCAAGAATATACTTTTTTTCTTGTAAGGAACGCTTGATTCAACGAGACTAACAAGGGCATGTGCATGCCTTTTTAAGTTGTGGTTCACTTCCTTAGAGACCGGTATGTTTCCATGAAATATATTAAAAAGAATCTGAACTAATGCGTGTATCTGTTCTGGAGTAGCTGTCTCTAGAAAAAACTGACGCGTATGTTCTGGGCAACAAGTTAAGAGATGAAGGAAAGGTAGATTGTTCTTTACTACTCTCGGACATGGTCGTAAAATGAGTTAAAGATGACAGACATCAGCATTTTATAATTTTTCCAGAGAATCCCACTTAAATTTACGACCAAAGTTGAAAGTCGTCTTGGTCTTGATCCAGCACAACTGTTTTGCGTTTCTTGAACGGGGGTAAACCACGAAACTGCACTTTCCTTTTTATAGATTTTCGACCACTCCCAGCCTGAGGTACTAGTCCACCAATAGCTCCTCTACTACGCTTTGCCAGCGCTGTGTTAACATTATTTCCTTCCAGGACATCTTGAGCCACTTGGACCCCTGTTTGTAATGCCTTTTTGCCAAGCACTTTAGCGCCCTGCTGTAAATGAGGCATCGCCCAGCGAAACAGCCCTTTAAATATGGAACCTAAGCCATACCCCTGCCGGATTTGACGGGTTTAGCGGGAATATGAATATTTAATATACTCACATATCATACTTCTCTATATTACTGTAAGTATCTTTATGAATAATATCTTACTTATATACCCCTTAAGATAGTTACAGTAATATAAAGAAGTATTATATAAAATATGATATTACATATTCATGTTCCCGTTAAATCCGTAAATCCGTCCTTTCCGTCCTTGTAGGAGGAAAGTGTCTCTACGAATAATACATTATTTATACCCCTAAGGATACTTACATGAATGTAGAGAAGTTTATACGCAATATCATATTACATATTCATGTTCCCGTTAAATCCGTTAAATCCGTCGTTTCCGTCCTTATGTTGTAATCTATTACACTTGATCAGTTCACTAACACTGCAAGTACCAAGCAATATGAACTTCTACTATTGAACGGGGATGACGGATCTTACGGAAAAAATACTTTGATCACCTGAACTCCTCGCAACTTCTGCATTTATTCATTTACTTTTTGTCATCTTGCCTTCCCATCAGTGACACCCATTTTCTCGATTACACACAACTTTAGAACTTTTCAAAACTGTATACACTAAATGACAGGGTAAAAATCATTTAAAATCACGGTATCAGCACCAAATAAAGCGGTAGTAATCATTTCAAGATTAAGTGAAATAAACACCGTGTCTACCCGCTTACTTGTTCTGTAAAAATCATACAGTACAACAGACCGCGAAAAAAGCTATAAAGAGTTGGCAACAACTGTTTTCAGGCTTATCATCAACACTTTCACCCTACTTGTTTACCACTGCGCAGTTGACACGAACCAAATAAGCATGTATAACGTTTTCAGAAACAATCGTTTTGAAGTCAAATCAACACTGTCTACTGTTGTCTTTTAGCACATAGGCCACACAAACATGTAAAGAAAAGCTTCGATCACTTGCTAATCAAAGTTTTCAGGTCAAATCAACAGCACTTACTGTTCATTTGTTTTACATTCTGAAATTTTTGAAAAGATGCGAATTTATGCTCTGAATGGTGCGCAACAGCCACTCAAAAATTATCACGACGTTGACTTGAAATTCATGTAATGAAGCTTTAGCGCATAATATCCAGTTTTCAGAAACAATCGCTTTTAAGCTTGGCTGAGAAAGAACACCATGGAATGCGTTGTTTGGGCTGCTGAGAAAGCATGCTGCAAAGAGGACAGCGAGAATGACGGAGAGATCATCGAGGAAGACGAGGAAGGCACATTGAAAGAAGCAGAGAGGATGGCGATACGAGCGATCTCACTAATCCAATCCTCTAGTGGAAGATTCCGCTGCCGACACGATTGACGAGGAAACATTAGATGACTCCTGCCAGAAGTCTGATACACCGAATGACGCGCTTGTTGTGTTGAGAGAGTCACTGGAGAGGCTGCATCCAGATAGCTTAAGGTACCGTCAACTGAAGCACATGCTCTGCGAAGAAGAGCGAATACAGTCGCAGCGGCGTAACTTCGCCAAAAAACAACACCAATCTAGAATTGCTGCCCTGAGAGAGAAGGGTGTCAGTACCCAGTCTGCTGAATTATTGCCAACGAACCCCGACTCGGTGATTCCGACCCAACTCGAAGATGAGTTGGCCATGCTTCGCCAGAAAGCTTTTGAGGAAGTGAAGGAAGTAGAAAAACGCAAGGCCAGAGATGCATTCGAGGGCAGATGGCTGCGAGAGACAGAAAAGGAGCTTCACGATTGTGTAGAAAAGTGCAAAAACACCAGAGATCCCTATCTCAGCGCAAATATGCAGGCCTATCAAGAACTATTGTGTGACAAGTTGAAGCTCCACCATCAGTCGCATGGAACCTACAACACACTTGAGGCGATAGCGGAACGGAGGAGGGCGTGCATTGAACTAGGCATTCTACGAGAGCAGGACCGACACTTGGTAACAAATGTCAACGGACCATTACCTACCAGCTCGCAACAGGAGGGAGAGACACAGGCTGGGACAGCGAAGGAAAGCGATGACGAAAGAAGATTGTTCATCACTCCGCTTTCCAGGGCCGCTCCACTGACCTCGCCGGCACGCGCAACCTCAAACGTCTACGACCTGGAGGTTTCAGAGGAGTTGATGCGTAATAGCACGAGAACTACGAGAAAGAGGCCAAAGCGTCGTGGTCTCAGTCAAGTGGGCGAGAAAAGGCCGCGAAAAACACTGCTCAATTATTTCAGTCAGAAATAGTAATAGCACTTCCTGACGAAAAGAATATTACTGTAAGAAGTTTAGGCGCAACAAGAGCTGTACTTCATGTGTTTAAGCTGAAGCTACATATGACTCAATTAATTGTTTAATGATCATGTATACTGCAGTTAAAAGATTAATACAGTTTGACGTTAAGACTGACTACTTTTTTGCACTCATTCGTAGTGTTGTTAAACTTGAGG
>JAHPZR010001132.1:10000-12500 GCA_019787425.1 Platygyra sinensis | reverse complement strand
TTCCTTTTTTCAAAGCATTCGAATGTATTAAAGATGAAATAACAACAACATGATATTGAATTTTATGGAGACCTCGGAAAAAATCCGAGTCCCAGATGGGATTTGAACCCACGACCCTCTGTGATCTAGTCGGATGCTCTAACCACTGAGCTACTGGAGACTCTATGGTGAGCATGCTTTAAGCGCGATGCCATAGTCTCCAGTAGCTCAGTAGTTAGAGCATCCGACTAGATCACGGAGGGTCGTGGGTTCAAATCCCATCTGGGACTCGGATTTTTTCCGAGGTCTCCATAAAATTCAATATCATGTTGTTGTTATTTCATCTTTAGTATACTCACTTTGGAGATTGGTTGGCTGCATCTTGATATGCTTTCATGTGGCAGCGCGATGCTGTTAGTGAGTTTATGTGTGCCAGTCATTACTTGGCTGTGTAACCGCGCGATACGGTTCCAGTGGAGACCCACAAGATCACGGAGGGTCGTGGATTCAAATCCCATCTGGGACTCGGATTTTTTCCGAGGTCTCCATAACATTCGAATATATGTTTTGCTATTGGTTTTTGTATTTTTAACATATCCGCCAGGGGGATCTATTAGAAACATGAATATTCTGTTAGGTGACATTCTGCTTATTTTTATTCTATGTTCTTTTTCAAAATAATCTAGTAACGAACATCGTTTTTCTTGGTAAGCAGGGCATATATTTAGAAAATGGTATTTGTCCTCCATTTCTATTTTACAAATTGGGCAAGTTCTTTCTTCAGGTTTCTTGAACGGTCTCGAATAACGTCCTGTCTCTATGGCTAATTTGTGGTTGCTAAGTCGCAGTTTTGTTAGAGCTATTCTGTGTCGTGTATTGATGACCTGATGTAGGTAGTCTTCACATTTTTAATTATCTATCGTTTTGAATAACCGGTAAGTTCTCATTTTGTTACTTTTTGGTTAGCATCTTTTCTGATGTCGTTATTTATTTCACTTAGCCATCTTTGTAGCTCGATATTCTTAAGTCGTTGCCTGATAATGTTTACAATTCCTATGTCTACATAGTGTGCTTTCATTCAGAGATCTCCTAATCCTATCTGTTCCAATAAGCTTTCGATTTTTTTGCTCCAGAAAGCCTTATTTTCCTCCCATTTAATATCATTGTGTGGTATTTGGGATAATTTGTAATCATTTTTGGTCAAGGTTAACCAGAACTTAAAGTTCCTACATTGGGCAGCAATTGTCATTAGGAACCGTCCTATCTAAGCCCTGCTCGCATTGTTATTGCAGTATTTGTTAACTCCCAGCAGCCACTTTGGAAAATTATTTTGAACTAATTCTGCTGGATCCTTATCGTATTTCCCATTGCAATCAATCCCCCACACTTCACTTGCATGAAAGGAGAGCAACATGTTTCGTCTGCTCAACCAAGTTAAGCCCTGTTCGGCGGGGATAGTACTTGGGTGGGTGACCAAGTACGAATCCCCCGTGTTGTAAAAGAAAATATTAATTAAACTGAATCAGCACTACACTCGTCATCACTTTCAATGAAAACTCTTCCCCTTTTTTGAGTTTCCTGGATTATCTTTACTGGCCCGTTAACATTTAAACTGGCGCTCAGAGATGCTACTAATGCCCACACTGGGAAAAAAAACACTCGGTTGTTTAAATCTGATGGTCCTTGAAGATGTTTAAACTGGCTTGTGTTACAGCAAGATAATTTGTTGATGTTGACTGCTTTACTGCTCTGGTGTCACCAATTGCCTTTTGAATAGTGAATGGACAGAGAAAGGAGACCTACCTTCGGAAAGGAACCACTGTATACTTCGCTGCAAACCGGACAGGGTGTCAGGTTCATAATCGTCACCATCCATTTTCCGATATCAATAAAAAACTTTGCCAATAAGTAGTCAAGGTCAGCAGCCGGTAAGTTCAAAACTTCTACTATGCTTCCTTTGCTTATTGACGACAAATATCGCTGAAATGTTTTCATTTCACTGGCAGTTTACCTTTCCTTCCGTGGTTTTGCTCTTTAATGTATGAATATTTCAATTTCTTCCTGACCAATTAACTTGTTCGTAATTTGCTGATTTAACTTCACTTCTTCCTTAAAATAGTGATATAATTAACTCTCTGAATGTTACCAGTAATCGTCACTCATCGTCTTATATCACAACGATTTTCAATGTAAATAAAGCAAATGTGGTCTAACTTTCGTGCTTTCTCTTTTCCTAATTTGCATAATCCGTAATCGGCCCGTGGGCATTAGGGGAGAATAATGCCCCAGCGTTAGCTGCACTTAGTTAACCAGAGCGCGCATTAATAATAATAATAATAATAATAATAATAATAATAATAATAATAATTAAAAATTTATAACGCACCTTTTCCATGCAAATATGATCAAAAGCGCGTAACAATTGATACTTAAAAATATTATTAAAAAACAAAAAAGAGTAGAAAAAAAAACCATAAGAATTAAGCATTACATATCAAAAGCTAATTTAAAAAGATGCGTC
>JAHPZR010001130.1:32500-35000 GCA_019787425.1 Platygyra sinensis | reverse complement strand
ACTTAAATGTTTTCGTATCTGTTGTTGATTTGCAAATCTTTGAAAGGACATTTTTTGCTCAGCGTGAAATTACTGTTCTCCAAGAAAAGCATTGCCTTTCGCCTGCTCAACAAAGTTAAGCCCTGTTATGCGGGGCTCTGTCTTGGCTGCGTGACCAGATTGGAATACCCCTTGTTGTTATATATTTTTTCGTTCCTCAACTGAGGTTAAATCAGTAATAGCACGTTTCCTAGTCGTGTTTAAATTCCTTCTTTTTGTTTATTGATAATGTCATCATTATACATGTGATGGTTTTCTCTTCGAGCATAATAAAGACAATCGTAAAGGTGAACAGCGTGAATGACTTATTAATAGAGATTACCGACTCAGACGAACAAAACTTTTTGCCTGTTCATTTTCTCAGATTTGATTGCTAACTGCGTCATGTGACGGGTAGATTAGCGCAAACATTGCGATTTTTGCTACGATTTATTGGTTACGGAGGTCTATCGGGGATAAAATGACGGCGCATTTCACTGAACTTTACGTGTGACTGTGACACATTTGTGACACGATTCGATTGTTTACCGACTCAAGTGAAGAATTTTTATGTAATAAAACTCTTCAAATTTCTGATAAAATATGCCATTTAAAAACTCGTTCGCCATTTAAAAGGTTAGTTTATTTAGATTCCGCGACACTCAACTGGTTGAAAGGTTGAAAACTTTGTAGATTATAATTTTAATGCCGCAGTTCACTGTTGTTAGCGTGGTCGATGTCAGCGCAACAACAGTTAACAACGCAAGTTAATATTTTTATTTTTCATAGTATAACGACAGATTTGTGAGGTTAAAAAGCAAATCAGCTGCCAATAGTGTGCTGTTTTCATGGAAGTGCAAAATAAATTTGTTGCTTTGTTTATAAAATGTAGCAAAACGCTGCAACTTAATGTCACTTCGATTATGTTATTTAAAAAATTGCGTGGTTTAGATGCCGCAGTGCGATGCAGACTCCTTTGTAAATCTTCTGTTCTTGTTAAAATTGGATAAATCACAAGATGTAACGTTTGTTTATTGTTTGAAACGCTTCAAAGTCATTTCCTGGTGTGTGAGAGTCACTGAAAGTATGCTGTTTTTATGGAGGTGAAAAAATTTGTCACCTTGTTTATGAATTGCACCAACACGCACAAAATTGATGTCATCTCGATGTTAATCTTACAAAAAAGTGCGTGGTTTAGATGCCGTAATGAGACAAAGACTCCTTTGTAAATCTTGTGCTCTTGTTCAATGAAATAAATGACAAAATGTAATGCTTAACTAATGATTCAAACGCTTCAAAATCAATTTCTGGCTGCTCAGCATCGCTGATTTCGTAGTTAATTCCTCGTTTCTTAAAATCCCCTTCCTGTTGGAAATATTAACGAAAAAGAAAAACAAGTTAAAATTTGTCAGAAAAAGTGTAAGACATTCAGTATTTTGGTTTTATTGTCACATTTTCATTGTCTTTACTTTCATATGTATTTTAGCTAAAAAAGTTAAAAGAGAGGACCCAATAAAACGCACCACAAGCTTAAGGAGGCGAGTGAAATTTGTAATATAAGATGTGGAGCTACAGTGGAGGTGGGTGGGGTGGCGGTAACCAATTGCGGGATTTGAAGAAAGCGACCAAGGGCTTTGGTAGGCTTTGGTAGGCTTTGGTAGGCATTAACTACGAAATCAGTGATGGTGACATGCCAGAAATTGACTTTGAAGCGTTTGAATCATAGTTAAACATTACATTTTGTCATTTATTTAATTTAACAAGAGCACAAGATTTACAAAGGAGTCTTCGTCTCACTATGGCATCTAAACCACGCAATTTTTTGTAATAACAACATCCAGGTGACATCAATTTTGAGCGTGTTGGTGCATTTCATAAACAAGGTGACATATTTTCTCACCTCCATAAAAACAGCATACTTTCGGTGACTCTCACACACCAGGAAATGACTTTGAAGCGTTTAAGACAATAAACAAAAGTTACATCTTGTGATTTATCCAATTTTTACAAGAGCAGAAGATTTACAAAGGAGTCTGCATCGCACGGCGGCATCTAAACCACGCAATTTTTTTAACAACATAATCGAAGTGACATCAGACTGGAGCGTTTTGCTACATTTTATAAACAAAGCGACAAATTTATTTTGCACTTCCGTGAAAACAGCATACTATTAGCAGCTGATTTGCTTTTTAACCTCACAAATCTGTGGTCATACTATGAAAAATAAAATTATTAACTTGCGTTGTTAACTGTTGTTGCGCTGAAATCGACCACGCTAACAACAGTGAACTGCGGCATTAAAATTATAATCTACAAAGTTTTCAACCTTTCAAGCAGTTGAGTGTCGCGGAATCTAAATAAACTAACCTTTTAAATGGCGAACGAGTTTTTAAATGGCATATTTTATCAGAAATTTGAAGAGTTTTATTACATAAAAATTATTCACTTGAGTCGGTAAACAATCGAATCGTGTCACAAATGT
>JAHPZR010001130.1:25000-27500 GCA_019787425.1 Platygyra sinensis | reverse complement strand
TGCGTGACCAGATTGGAATACCCCTTGTTGTTATATATTTTTTCGTTCCTCAACTGAGGTTAAATCAGTAATAGCACGTTTCCTAGTCGTGTTTAAATTCCTTCTTTTTGTTTATTGATAATGTCATCATTATACATGTGATGGTTTTCTCTTCGAGCATAATAAAGACAATCGTAAAGGTGAACAGCGTGAATGACTTAATAGAGATTACCGACTCAGATGAACAAAACTTTTTGCCTGTTCATTTTCTCAGATTTGATTGCTAACTGCGTCATGTGACGGGTAGATTAGCGCAAATATTGCGATTTTTGCTACGATTTATTGGTTACGGAGGTCTATCGGGGATAAAATGACGGCGCATTTCACTGAACTTTACGTGTGACTGTGACACATTTGTGACACGATTCGATTGTTTACCGACTCAAGTGAATAATTTTTATGTAATAAAACTCTTCAAATTTCTGATAAAATATGCCATTTAAAAACTCGTTCGCCATTTAAAAGGTTAGTTTATTTAGATTCCGCGACACTCAACTGCTTGAAAGGTTGAAAACTTTGTAGATTATAATTTTAATGCCGCAGTTCACTGTTGTTAGCGTGGTCGATTTCAGCGCAACAACAGTTAACAACGCAAGTTAATAATTTTATTTTTCATAGTATGACCACAGATTTGTGAGGTTAAAAAGCAAATCAGCTGCTAATAGTATGCTGTTTTCACGGAAGTGCAAAATAAATTTGTCGCTTTGTTTATAAAATGTAGCAAAACGCTCCAGTTGATGTCACTTCGATTATGTTGTTAAAAAAATTGCGTGGTTTAGATGCCGCAGTGCGATGCAGACTCCTTTGTAAATCTTCTGCTCTTGTAAAAATTGGATAAATCACAAGATGTAACTTTTGTTTATTGTCTTAAACGCTTCAAAGTCATTTCCTGGTGTGTGAGAGTCACCGAAAGTATGCTGTTTTTATGGAGGTGAGAAAATATGTCACCTTGTTTATGAAATGCACCAACACGCTCAAAATTGATGTCACCTCGATGTTGTTATTACAAAAAATTGCGTGGTTTAGATGCCATAGTGAGACGAAGACTCCTTTGTAAATCTTGTGCTCTTGTTAAATTAAATAAATGACAAAATGTAATGCTTAACTATGATTCAAACGCTTCAAAGTCAATTTCTGGCATGCTCAGCATCGCTGATTTCGTAGTTAATGCCTACCAAAGCTACCAAAGCCTACCAAAGCCCTTGGTCGCTTTCTTCAAATCCCGCAATTGGTTACCGCCACCCACCCACCTCCACTGCAATTCCAAGTCTTATATTACAAATTTCACATGTCTGCTGAAGCTTGTGGTGCGTTTTATTGGGTCCTCTCTTTTAACTTTTTTAGCTAAAATACATATGAAAGTAAAGACAATGAAAATGTGACAATAAAACCAAAATACTGAATGTCTTACACTTTTTCTGACAAATTTTAACTTGTTTTTCTTTTTCGTTAATATTTCCAACAGGAAGGGGATTTTAAGAAACGAGGAATTAACTACGAAATCAGCGATGCTGAGCAGCCAGAAATTGATTTTGAAGCGTTTGAATCATTAGTTAAGCATTACATTTTGTCATTTATTTCATTGAACAAGAGCACAAGATTTACAAAGGAGTCTTTGTCTCATTACGGCATCTAAACCACGCACTTTTTTGTAAGATTAACATCGAGATGACATCAATTTTGTGCGTGTTGGTGCAATTCATAAACAAGGTGACAAATTTTTTCACCTCCATAAAAACAGCATACTTTCAGTGACTCTCACACACCAGGAAATGACTTTGAAGCGTTTCAAACAATAAACAAACGTTACATCTTGTGATTTATCCAATTTTAACAAGAACAGAAGATTTACAAAGGAGTCTGCATCGCACTGCGGCATCTAAACCACGCAATTTTTTAAATAACATAATCGAAGTGACATTAAGTTGCAGCGTTTTGCTACATTTTATAAACAAAGCAACAAATTTATTTTGCACTTCCATGAAAACAGCACACTATTGGCAGCTGATTTGCTTTTTAACCTCACAAATCTGTCGTTATACTATGAAAAATAAAAATATTAACTTGCGTTGTTAACTGTTGTTGCGCTGACATCGACCACGCTAACAACAGTGAACTGCGGCATTAAAATTATAATCTACAAAGTTTTCAACCTTTCAACCAGTTGAGTGTCGCGGAATCTAAATAAACTAACCTTTTAAATGGCGAACGAGTTTTTAAATGGCATATTTTATCAGAAATTTGAAGAGTTTTATTACATAAAAATTCTTCACTTGAGTCGGTAAACAATCGAATCGTGTCACAAATGTGTCACAGTCACACGTAAAGTTCAGTGAAATGCGCCGTCATTTTATCCCCGATAGACCTCCGTAACCAATAAATCGTAGCAAAAATCGCAATGTTTGCGCTAATCTACCCGTCACATGACGCAGTTAGCAATCAAATCTGAGAAAATGAACAG
>JAHPZR010001130.1:17500-20000 GCA_019787425.1 Platygyra sinensis | reverse complement strand
ATTTGCACTTAACGTCACGTACAGAGTACTGATTTCAGGGTTACATCGAGTATTGACTCGGTATTGAGGTGTTGCGGTATTTGGCGACTTTTTTTGCGGTATTGCGGTATTTTTCAAATTTTTTTGCGGTATTGCGGTGTTCAGAACCCCCCAATGCCCCCCTCCAACAGAGGAGGACGAATCAACTTTTCGGTGAAAAAAAATCCATGAGAGCTGAAAATTTACTGCGAACATCTTTTTCGAACTTTTCTTAGAAGACTTAGATGAAAAAATGATCTCGGCAGGCTACAGAAGAAAACGAAGCAAAACAGAAAGTGCGACAGTGCAAAGAGCCGATAATTTATTCAATTTGTGGCCTTCGTCACGTTCGAGTTATAAAAAGCTTATGACCTTTTCCGGATATTGTTTCCGTCAGTGTAAACAAAACTCTCTGATCACAAAGTCACGCCGACATAATGCTTTTAAAGAACTCCGAAATCTGGCTTAACTGGAGAATACCCCGCCACTAGAAGTAAATTTCACTTGGCCGGCTACGTCGGTCAGTATAAAACACGGACTACGGACTACGGTCTACGGACTACGGACTACAGACTGGATACAAAACACGGACTCAGGTATAAAACGCGGACTAAGCATTACGGACTGGGTATAAAACACGAAGAAAGGTTCTACATTGAATAAATTCTCGCACGAACGTTTTCATAACAAGTCTCATTTCTCGAAAGTGCCTGCTCATACAGGTTTAACCATACTCAAGAGAAAATGATGGGATTTCCTCTTGCCATATTCGATTGCCGAAAAAGAAATAGAAGACGCTGAAAGTCACAAAATTGACGAGCTGTATGAATTTTCGAATGTTTCAAGCCATGATTAAATGTTTTGAAAGATCAACAGTCGAGTGAAATGAGGAGAATTCGAACGACATGTCCCGCTGTTCATTTCTACGATCATTTATTAAATAAATACACATAAATACGGCCACGGCGAAATGAGGAACATGAGGTTGATAAATAGAAGAAACGACATTACACAAGGATGGCAGTTCTACACGCTTAATATCGCCTTGGAAAAGGCAGGGGAAAAAAGAAAAAAAAGTTCTTACAACACGGGGGATTCGTATTTGGTCACCCACCCAAGTACTATCCCCGCCGAACAGGGCTTAACTTGGTTGAGCAGACGAAACATGTTGCTCTCCTTTCATGCAAGTGAAGTGTGGGGGATTGATTGCAATGGGAAATACGATAAGGATCCAGCAGAATTAGTTCAAAATAATTTTCCAAAGTGGCTGCTGGGAGTTAACAAATACTGCAATAACAATGCGAGCAGGGCTTAGATAGGACGGTTCCTAATGACAATTGCTGCCCAATGTAGGAACTTTAAGTTCTGGTTAACCTTGACCAAAAATGATTACAAATTATCCCAAATACCACACAATGATATTAAATGGGAGGAAAATAAGGCTTTCTGGAGCAAAAAAATCGAAAGCTTATTGGAACAGATAGGATTAGGAGATCTCTGAATGAAAGCACACTATGTAGACATAGGAATTGTAAACATTATCAGGCAACGACTTAAGAATATCGAGCTACAAAGATGGCTAAGTGAAATAAATAACGACATCAGAAAAGATGCTAACCAAAAGTAACAAAATGAGAACTTACCGGTTATTCAAAACGATAGATAATTACAAATGTGAAGACTACCTACATCAGGTCATCAATACACGACACAGAATAGCTCTAACAAAACTGCGACTTAGCAACCACAAATTAGCCATAGAGACAGGACGTTATTCGAGACCGTTCAAGAAACCTGAAGAAAGAACTTGCCCAATTTGTAAAATAGAAATGGAGGACAAATACCATTTTCTAAATATATGCCCTGCTTACCAAGAAAAACGATGTTCGTTACTAGATTATTTTGAAAAAGAACATAGAATAAAAATAAGCAGAATGTCACCTAACAGAATATTCATGTTTCTAATAGATCCCCCTGGCGGATATGTTAAAATACAAAAACTAATAGCAAAACATATATTCGAATGTTATGGAGACCTCGGAAAAAATCCGAGTCCCAGATGGGATTTGAATCCACGACCCTCCGTGATCTTGTGGGTCTCCACTGGAACCGTATCGCGCGGTTACACAGCCAAGTAATGACTGGCACACATAAACTCACTAACAGCATCGCGCTGCCACATGAAAGCATA
Source organism: Platygyra sinensis (assembly GCA_019787425.1). NCBI lineage: Eukaryota > Metazoa > Cnidaria > Anthozoa > Scleractinia > Merulinidae > Platygyra > Platygyra sinensis. The sequence goes on along the minus strand of JAHPZR010001130.1, from coordinate 17,791 downwards.
TCAAGAAGCAGCCAACCAACCTCCAAAGTGAGTATACTAAAGATGAAATAACAACAACATGATATTGAATTTTATGGAGACCTCGGAAAAAAATCCGAGTCCCAGATGGGATTTGAACCCACGACCCTCCGTGATCTAGTCGGATGCTCTAACCACTGAGCTACTGGAGACTCTATGGTGAGCATGCTTTAAGCGCGATGCCATAAGTCTCCAGTAGCTCAGTGGTTAGAGCATCCGACTAGATCACGGAGGGTCGTGGGTTCAAATCCCATCTGGGACTCGGATTTTTTC
>JAHPZR010001130.1:0-15000 GCA_019787425.1 Platygyra sinensis | reverse complement strand
TTCACATTGTGTCTTGATAGATACCTGGCAGTCGGGAGGTATTTTTAAAATAATACATACCCGGCAGTCTGAAATTATTCTAGAATTTCCACGGAAATACTTATTCAATCGCTTTTAAAAATTAGATCCCGTTTAGACATGTCAAGTTATTTCAATTATAATTTTGAGTTTGCATACTAGAAAATTTCGATGTTTCGACACTTGGATAAAATTCGTCCTCTGACTCCGGTTTCGATTCCATCAACTCTCAAACAATAATTTCTACAAAAATTTAAAAAAATTGTTCAGAAAGGCGAAGTTATTCTAAATAAGATTTCTGCATTTGTTGTGGACTAACCTGCGATCCCCGAAAAAAAAGGACGCCTGATCGCAGATTAGTTCTGGACGAATTCTCTTAGTACTGCAAAAACATCGACTCATGGGCACGCTTGTTCAAAAATAGATACGCGGCAGTCAAAGTTATTAATTCACGAATAATCAATGCCTTCAATGGCCACTAAAATGATCCTTGAAACCTTCCGCGAGCATTTCAGCATTTCGATCTTAAACCACTTAGAAAACTGAGAACTTCGTCGCTTCCATTGCTTCCATAACTTCGCTTCCATAAATCCGTCGCTGTCAACGCTGACTTCCGTTCGGCGCGAAAAACACCCTGTGCAACCTTCCTCACGCAACTGAAGTGTTACACCGAATGCATATTTCCCTGTCGAGTACTTTCGATACCGAACGCTCAAGCGTTATATTATAGCTATTTGTACCAGTTTGCCGAGGCAATTATTGAGGCCAAAAAACGCGTGAGGCCAAAAAACGCGTGGTATTTCTACACCGGCATCGTTACTCGATACTTCGTTACTCTGTTTAGTAACACCCAAGCTCGCCAATTTTGGTTCACTTTCAAATTTCACTCAAACATCGGTATCTTACGGCTACCAAGTTTAAAGATCTTGCAAAGTTTGTTTCTTTTGCTGAAATCTTCTTTTATTATTCTTTTCTTACATTGCAGTTATTTGCTCTCGAAAATCTTCCATGTACATATGCAAGCCAAGCGCTGGGTTGCATGTCACTGGAGATTAAAGAACTAATTTCAATTATCTGTTCGGAAGAAAACAACTTAACTTCATTTGTGTTATCTCTGTTTCTTTTAAATTTGTCCCAGGCACTGAGCAGGGATTGCAGGGTTTTTCGCTTCATTTTCAGAGGAAAAAGTGACCTCTTATGTACCAGTCAATTCCAAAACCGCCCATCCCCCCGCCGGGCAAATCCCGGGGCATTTGACTTTTTGAAAAATTTTTAGTCAAATTCCCCGCTATGTTGCCCGTTTAGACGGTCAAATGCCCCACCCGTTAGAGCTTCAAAGAGGGTCAAATCCCCCACCCTCCAGGTATGTTAAAGCAACTGTGGAAACAATTTCTGCAAAATTTTCAGCCACTACGAATTTCTTGTTCAGCTTGTATTTGACATGCTAAAAGGCAAATATATAAATTTTAAGCTTTTTTTTAGGTGGATCACAAAGAATTCTATAAAAGAATGAAAACGCCATTTTCTGTTTCCAAATATCCGCATTAGTTCCAGAGATATTTAAGTTTGAAAAATGTGTAAAATATGCGAATGAGATTACTGGTGACTTACTCAACCCAATTTTACATCATACATATAAACATATTTATATGCTTGTTGGATCATGTAGATGAGGCACCATTTGCAAATATGAAAATGGGATGCCAAAGGTGCTAGAAATGCCTTTAATATTGGGGAGGTCTGGAACCCACCATGTTGCCATGGTAACAAAACTGTTAAGCTCAAATTGTGGAGCACATTTAGTAGAATCTTACTGCAAAAAATCAAGACCTTCTAATACAAATTGCCTGGGATATCCATCATATTTAATCAAAATTTGGTTGAGGGTATGACATCATCACTTGGCTAATTTGCATATTTAAAAGCTTGAATATCTCTGGAACAAAAAGAGATATTTGAAAATAGTAAATGGCATTTTTCTTCTCATGCATGCTGCTTGTTTATGCTTTAAAATGGCTTTGATAGAAAAGACGCAATTTTCGTCATAGTGGCACCTTAAAAGAGCTTATTAAACTTGACAAATTCATTGCAAACTCCAAGCCAAGTGGTACTCCCATGTGAAAAGGGCTGTGGATGCTCGTCTCTTTTTAGGGTTTTGAAAAGAGGGCTGTGGTATTAATTATCATTTGTATCATGATGAGGTCACTAGAGATGTAGATTTGCAATGCATCAACTACTCAGCCTGCTAGTCCTCATCAGGTAATGAAGTCAACTGATGATTAGGCAGTACCATGGGCTTGTGATTAGTGCATTCAATCCTTTGTTCCAACAAAAAGATCATGAGCAATCAAAACTTACAATAACATCATAGCATTTCTTACAGCAGGGCCACAGTGACAAAAAATTGACTGAGGCAATGTTCACAGTTAAATTCTCTTTTGAAGTATTTACTAACATATTACTTTCTTTATTAACTACTTAATAACCGAGAGTGAGGTCATTACGGGAAAAATCTCAAACTGAGGTCTTGCTGTATTTGCAAGGTCAATATGGTAGGCCAAGGTTTGAGATTTTCCCATAACAACCGCACGGTCGAGGTTATTAAGTTGTTTATTAGATGGCTAACAAAACGGTTGTAAAGAAAGAAAAAAATCTAAATTAGAGGGGAAGTCGTTACTTCACATCCAGAAATGCGCGCGCTCACCTATTCATTCATCTGTACAAACTGTCAAACTGCATACCTAGCACACGCTTACCTATTCATTCATCCGTCCAAACTGTCAAACTGCATAACAGAATTCAGTGAACTAACACATACTCTATCAAGAAAATATTTTTATTTTAAGAAAACAATGATCAATACGGCTGCAAAAAGTATTTTAGTACAGTTGTAAGGGAAGAGTGATTAGTACAGTTGTGTTACTATATGACAAGAGAAATTTCATCAACATGCTCAAGAATCAACCCCCAAACGTCAATATCCTACAGAAGTGCTTCAAACTTGTTCAAAAGCCGTACGGCCGTGTCGGTAAAAGAAAATATTAATTAAACTGAATCAGCACTACACTCGTCATCACTTTCGATGAAAACTCTTCCCCTTTTTTGAGTTTCCTGGATTATCTTTACTGGCCCGTTAACATTTAAACTGGCACTCAGAGATGCTACTAATGCCCACACTGGGAAAAAAAACACTCGGTTGTTTAAATCTGATGGTCCTTGAAGATGTTTAAACTGGCTTGTGTTACAGCAAGATAATTTGTTGATGTTGACTGCTTTACTGCTCTGGTGTCACCAATTGCCTTTTGAATAGTGAATGGACAGAGAAAGGAGACCTACCTTCGGAAAGGAACCACTGTATACTTCGCTGCAAACCGGACAGGGTGTCAGGTTCATAATCGTCACCATCCATTTTCCGATATCAATAAAAAACTTTGCCAATAAGTAGTCAAGGTCAGCAGCCGGTAAGTTCAAAACTTCTACTATGCTTCCTTTGCTTATTGACGACAAATATCGCTGAAATGTTTTCATTTCACTGGCAGTTTACCTTTCCTTCCGTGGTTTTGCTCTTTAATGTATGAATATTTCAATTTCTTCCTGACCAATTAACTTGTTCGTAATTTGCTGATTTAACTTCACTTCTTCCTTAAAATAGTGATATAATTAACTCTCTGAATGTTACCAGTAATCGTCACTCATCGTCTTATATCACAACGATTTTCAATGTAAATAAAGCAAATGTGGTCTAACTTTCGTGCTTTCTCTTTTCCTAATTTGCATAATCCGTAATCGGCCCGTGGGCATCAGGGGAGAATAATGCCCCAGCGTTAAGCTGCACTTAGTTAACCAGAGCGCGCATTAATAATAATAAATAATAAATAATAATAATAATTAAAAATTTATAACGCGCCTTTTCCATGCAAATATGATCAAAAGCGCGTAACAATTGATACTTAAAAATATTATTAAAAAACAAAAAAGAGTAGAAAAAAAAACCATAAGAATTAAGCATTACATATCAAAAGCTAATTTAAAAAGATGCGTCTTAAGTACAGATTTAAAACGTTCAAAATTGTCCACAAGGCGGATATGTAGGGGCAGACTGTTCCATAAGGTAGGGACTGCCGATGAAAAAGCGCGATCCCCTAAAGTCTTTTTCAGTTTTACACTTGGATAATTTAAGGTAAGACCGCTAGCTGAACGGAGAGTATAGCGCGTCTGTACCTTAATAGCAATTAGGTCAGTCAAGTAACCAGGTGCGCGACCATATATAGCTTTGAAAGTGAGAAGAACTATTTTAATTTTAATATTTCAATATTTTTATTTTTTGTTATTATATCGGCTACAAACACTAGCCATATAATAACAAAAAATAAACAACAGAAATGGAAACAAAAATGGCCGAGGCAATTGCCTGAGCTTGCCTCATACTGGCTACAGCCCTGTCTTAAAGTATTCAAGGTGCAATGCCTTGCCTTGACCCAACAAAGTATGACTTAGGGTTACAAGTGAGAGATAAAAAAATACACTCATACTTGGGCATATCAATATCAGGTATAAAATTATCCCAGATAAAAGCAAGTTGGATACCATTAATAGCTCTCATTTATTTGTATGTCTGCTTGAGGATGGCATTTCTTAGGATCTAGATTAGTCTTCTTTCACGAGTCTGACTCTAATTTCCAGACTATATAGTACCCCCTCCTTTCCGCATCGCAGCAAATTACGACTAAGGACAAAAAAAATACAAAATACTTGTCTACTTGTTCAACTATGAAATGAAAATGTTGGTGCTGAAAATCGGAAATTCAAGATGATTTATTAAGGCTTTCCGTAAATTAAATCTTAAGGACGTTCGCGCCCAAAAACTTCCCACGCACAGATTTTTTTAAAACTTTGACTGCAGGTAGAAATTGATAAGATTAGATAAAAAACGTAAAAAAAATCGGGGGTCACCGAACTCGTTTTGAAGATAAGGCGCAGCTCAGACCATAGCATTTCTAGGATTTCCAATCATTCGAGGCAATTCTGGTCGGATTCATTACTATCGGCATATATTTAAGTTGAAGAATCATATCTAAGTTATGTTTGTTTAAAACAGCATATATAGGCCTATTTGATAGATCTTTGCTAAATATGTCATTAAATCAGCTAGAATTAGCCTTAAAAAAATACAACTTTTAAGTTACGCACACCTGTATCCACGTACCAATTCGACCCTATTTGAATAGTATATGAGAAATAATTAAAACTTCCCACGTACAGATTTTTTTTGTTTTTTAGTATTATGGAAAGAATCAGAGAAGGAAGTGATCTGCCCCCAAAAAAGTGGGGGTCACCGAGCATCCAACAAAAATATTCGCACACAAAGTTAACGCAAAGGTCATCAGCCCTATATTTTGTTGAGTTTTCGACTCCGTGCGCGCGCTTGAAAATGACGTGGCACGCGCGTGACCAATGAATTGCGTGCGCACTAGAGATGCGCAGTAGCAATGGGCGCGAACGTCCTTAAGGACGTTCGCGCCCAAAAACTTCCCACGCACAGATTTTTTTTAAACTTTGTCTGCAGGTACAAAATGATAAGTTAACATTAAAAACGTAAAAAAAATCGGGGGTCACCGAACTCGTTTTGAAGATAAGGCGTATCACAGACCATAGCATTTCTAGGATTTCCAGTCATTTGAGGCGATTTTGCGCAGATTCATTACTATCGGTATATAGTTAATTTGAAGAATCATATCTAAGTTATGTGTGTTCAACACAGCACATATAGGCCTATTTGATAGATCTTTGCTACATATGTCATTAAATCAGCTGGAATTAGCCTTAAAAAATACAACTTCTAAGTTACGCACACCTGTATCCACGTACAAATTCGACCCTATTTGAATAGTATATGAGAAATAATTAAAACTTCCCACGTACAGATTTTTTCTGTTTTTTAGTATAATGGAAAGAATCAGAAAAGGAAGTGATCTGCCGAAAAAAAATTGGGGGTCACCGAGCATCCAACAAAAATATTCGCACACAAAGTTAACGCAAAGGTCATCAGCTCTATATTTTGTTGAGTTTTCGACGCGGTGCGCGCGCTTGAAAATGACGTGGCACGCTCGTGACCAATGAATAGCGTGCGCACTAGAGATGCGCAGTAGCAATGGGCGCGAACGTCCTTAAGCTTTTTATCTTATTTACAAATAACAATGGCGTGAAATCGATTTAAAGAATCACCCAACCGCTAAATGACACTTGTCCGTTTCCTTGTTTTATTGTGACTAGACTGAGTTTACAAAATTACATAAGCATCTCAAAAGTTAAACTTGATACACGAAAACATAGTAATAGGTTTTATATACAGCGACTTTACCTCGCTTTTTGCTCGTGTCAATATGGCTGCCGAACAACAGCATTGGGACATTCCATTTTTTATCCGCACCCCCCCTATGGAAGGCATTATTCCGACAGGCCCCTTTCTCTGAATTTTGATTCCGACAGGCCTTTTACCTCCGGAATTTAGATTCCGCAGGGTTGGATTCTTCCAGATAAATTCCGATCGAGGGGCTCGAATTTGGCGTGCGTCTTCGTCTTAAACCACACACGAAAGACACCAAAGATAACCCTGTTAAATGTTTTCTTCCCTTGATTTTTGGACACAACGGCCATATTCAATGTAGGAAAACCTATCCCATAATATAAAGGAAATTTCCTTGCAGTGTATGCGGATGGATAATAGCGATGTCAGATGTTCTCTTCGGTGAAAATATTAAGACAAATAATTTTATCCCTAAATTAAAAACATAATAATAATGATAAGTAGTATTCCTTGTCAAGGACAGGTGTATTGGTGTCAAATTGTACTTAATTTTGGTTTACGCGTTTCCTCAGTTTGTGTTGGGGGAGACTGGGTTATGAAAGTGAGCTATGATCAAATTTAGGGTGGTGTGGCGGGGAGCCGTGGTCCAATATTAATGATCTCTGAAATTTAGATTATGCTGGGCTCAAGAAATGACCGAGAGGTTTTCATAGGACTGGCCTAGAACTGTGCTAAACATTGCTATCAACTACTTACTTACTCCATAGTTTATTGGACAGTCTTTACCTATTTACATGTGATTACTACAAACTCTATTAAAGGGGCATTGTCACGATAAAGTGCATGTGCGGTCTTGATTGACACCATTGTTTTTTAACCAATAGAAACCTTAACTACTTACTATACCTCAAAATTAAAAATGAAGAATCCTTGTTTAAACAATCTTTCTTGACAGGTCATTAGATATTCATTCCACTAGTAAAATTATAGCTTTCATTCTAAGCTTTTGGGGATGTCCGAATACTTAAATCTTAAACAAACGATTCTCATTTTTTTTTATTTTGCCATGTGAAGAATGTTTGTGGTCTATTAACTACTTTAAATTGGTTAGCTTAGAGTTATTGATCGAATTAAAAATCAGCGGTCATTGTAAACATTACACAATTATAAAATATGGTTATTTCAAGCATATCCCTTCAGTTTAAAATTAGCCTTACTTAAAAAGAGGCAGCACCGTGAAAGAGGGTCACTATGATGTAACAATAAATGGTTTAAAACGCTTGCACGACTAAGTTGGAAGCAACCATATGGTTGAAACCAAAGTTTAAGAACAGTTTCTTAGTATGTTAATCAAATGGTTAACGCAACCATAAGTTATCCGTTTATGAAAATCAGTCGTTAAAATTTCGGTCATCACATCTTCAGCCTTATTTGGTTATCATACAGGTAACTAATCCGTGTCTTGGTCCTCATCCTTATCCTCAGCCTCTTCGTCGTTCTTGTCTGTGGAAGGCCTTGTACGATTGAGGACTGCCTCCAACATTCCATCGATATCTTCAGTGGTTGGCTCTTTGCAGTCCTCAACTAGATCTAAAGGGACCTCCTCAAAAGGCAAGGCTGGGGCGGCAAGACTCTTGCGCTTGTTCTGGAGAGCTTTCCTTAGGGACTCCTGAGAAAGTTTTAGATCTCCCAGTGCTGTTTTTGCAGCAACTTCTTCTTCTGTAATTTTTTTCTTTTTTTGGGAGGTGGTGTTGCTAGCGTCGTTTAGTCGTCGAAGTCTTTCGTTGACTCGCAACAGTTCCCGGTGGCAAGATAATGTTCTCTGTACGTTTGCGTCCACCGTTTCTTTTTTTTGTTTTTTATTCGAAGAACATTCTGTGGCGTCTTCTCTTGCCTCTCTATCTTGGGTGTTGTTGGCCTCGACCACCAAAACCACAGTTTTTTTTAGCGTCCAGGCGGTGTCGAGGACTCCGTGAATGGCCGTCGCTTTCCACTTATTCAATGCCCTGTCCTGGCACAACTCCTCTGCTTTCTCATTCCAAAACTTTCTTCTTATTTTCTCCAATCCTTGAGCCTCCCCAATTTCTTTGGTAGAAAAGAGCTTTACTTTTCTCTCCGCTGCGTGTTGATACAAGGGAAGTTTTTTTGATGGCCCTTTCATCCATTTGGCAAATGGGGACTGCTGTTTTCCTTTACCTGAAGTTCAAATAACAAACAGAATGAAGTCATAATATTGGCAAACTTCTTCCTTGCATGGTTTGTAACTCAACTTAGGAGTGTTGGTGTGATAAATTCGTACTAGCGCTGCTAGTTGTTGATCAAAGTATTATCAACTTTAAAAGCCGGTGCAATTATGCTGTATATTGGTTTTTCTTGATGATTTTCTATTCTGACTGAAGGATCGAGAAATATTGAAACGCGGTAAACAAACCTCTCAAAGAATCAATGCCTGATCCCGATGGTCCCGCTTGAGAAACACCACCATCCAAGCTATTTTGACCTGCTGAAAAATTAGGAGTTACCGCTAATCTAAAGAAATACTGCCCACTTAAAAGTTATGTGAGAACTCTATTCCAGTGTATTACATGATCATTGCTTGGTAAAACAAAGAAAATTAAAATGATATGTATATATGTATTAACTTGTTGAATGAGTTGTGTAATAAAATGCAAAATAAAAAAGAAATTTCAAGCAATAATTCAACATTGAATTATACCTGCAAGCTTTCGTCACAGTAAAATTGCTTACAATACATTTATCTTCAATTCTGTAGAAACGTATTTTACAAATGAATTTTTACAAATAAATTATACAGGGCCCCCGGGAATACTTACCTTCCAGCTGACTGGGCCACGCTGTTGAAGTAAAGTTTTACCTTAGTTAACTTTACTTTACTATCAAAGTTTCTGTCACGAACCTTTCATCGTGTCACTTTCATTGGATAGAGGCGTAAAGACTGGATCTTTTTTCAAATCACTTTCATCTGTAATTGAGGACATGGCATCAAATTAGCAACATCTTCTCCACAGAATTTTATTTTGTCTTTACAGTGGCTCATGTTTTACTTTACTTTGCATTTGTATCAAAGTTGACGAACCTTTCATCGAGTTACTTTCCTCAGATGGATTTCCCAACACTGGATCCATGTTCAAATCACTTTCATCTGTAATAGAGGACATGGCATCAAATTAACAATAGTCTTCTCCACAGAATTGTTTTTGCATCTTTACAGTGACTCAAGTTTTACTTTACTTTACTCGTTTTTTCAAAGATTCTGACGAACCTTTCATCGTGTCACTTTCATCGGATGGAGGCGTAAACACTGGATCCATGTTTAAATCACTTTCATCTGTAATAGAGGACATGGTATCCAATTAACAATAGTCTTCTCCACAGAACTGTATATCCACAAAATTTACTTAAATAATTAACCTAATTAATCCATCATAGTCGAAATCGACTTCTTTTGTTATTGTGTTTCGAACCTAAATATAAAGAATTATCTCTGTGTTATTTTGTCAACAACAATTTATGAATTCCGATGTAGCCGATGATGATCGTTGGAAAAAGGAAAAGAGTCGCTGAGCGCTGAAGTGGGAACGTGATAACTTGCGTACTGCCAACAAAGGTAGCGAAACGTTTGTTTTGAGCAATGCAAAGGGGTGTGAGTTAATTTGTCCCACTGTGCAAAACTAATGAAAGACTCGTTCATTCATTTCATAAGAAAATAGGTAGATTTAATTTAAAGAATTTTACTGTCAAGTAATTACGCGATTTAGTCAGCGCACGTCTAACCTGCGATCAAGCGTTCTTTTTTTCGTGGAGGAAGGAATTACTTGACTATTTGTCTGCCGCTCCCTAATTAAGATATCTGTCAGCGAGAATGTCGGCGATGCCATCAGATAATGAATCAATCGGAATTACCGGAAGTCGCTTCCTGGGCGGGAATTACACAAGGCAAGAACAGCGTGAATTTACATACAGTGCCGTACCGTACGGCCGAGCAAAACATGTTCCAGTGCGATAGGTTCGTCCAACCTTCCAACGCACCCGCCTAAACACATTTCAGGCATCTTCTTGTTAATAATTAAACTATCTCTCCATTTTGTCTATCCGAATGTCAAATGTTGCCGTCGAGGCTGGAGACGACGGTGGATGGGGCACGGGATGGGGCAAAAGGATCTACGTTGGGAATCAAGGGGACTGAAAACATGGACTGCTTTCATCACACGGATTGACGTCAGAAACATGGTGTGCCGCTCAAGACACGAGAGAGCGGCAGTAGTCGAGCCCGTGTCCTGTCTTGGAGCAGGATGAATTTAATTTACACGATTTGAACGAAAATGTTAATCAAGTAAATTTCATCTTTAATTTTTTACAGTCAGAGACCCGCCAAAATATTTGATTTTCGCGCGGCAATCAAGCTGTGAAAATGCAGAACGACGAAGACTTCAACGACCATTATTCCTACCTAGAGCCTAGAGGATGTTAAATGCGAGTCCCTAAAACGTCTACGGCTATTGGATCTTTCCAGTTTAGCGACTGGTTTTCATAGTCTGGGTGGCCCGATTTCTGTAAGAGAGTTTTCGACTACCGTAAGCTATCTACGGTATACGTTTATGTAATCGAAAGCGTTCAGTGTTCTACAAATCCCCCTGAGAGCAATGGTTAAAAGTGCGACTAGCCTGCGAGCAGGCTCACCTTAGAGTCACGCGCGCTTGTGCTTCAATTCTCGCCTGCGCTCCAACGCGAGCCAGCTCGCAGGCTTACATGTAAGTGTGACAAAACATCACGCGTTCATTGTTATATGATAGTTTACGTTTAAAATTCTTTGATGATATAACAGACAAATATAGTCTTTTTTAATGAGTTAGATATTACTGCAAAAGTTTGATCCTTTTATATGTAGATTAACTGCTGCTTTTGTTTTCCAAGCAATGTTAATTAGACATGAAATTTCTTCTGTAAAAGTAAGTTTTATTTTTTATTTTGGATGTTGTTATATTTTCTTAGTTTAAAGAGGTAATTGCTATGCTATGCATTGATATGGAAATACCTAAATAAATTGTTGTTGTTGTTGTTGTTGAACTGGCGCCAATTTTGTGCCTCGTGTGACAGTAACTTCTCGCCGTCTCTTATTTCTGCCCAGCACAGACCTGAGCAGAGTGCGTGTGTAAACCCACTATAGGGAATTTTTCTAAATATTGGTATTTTAGCGAAGCTAGTGTCTCAAAATGGAACACAGATATAACGCTTCTTTAAGGAAGGATCTTAAGTTGCTCCAAAATGCTATCCGCAAAAACAACAGAGTGGTGTGTGTGGAACTCCAAGAGCGATATCAGGCGTTCCTACCAAGTTCTTTGGTCACTTCTGAGGAGTTGGCATCAATTCACAAGGAAGACGCCTTCTCCTTAATGTTGATGCCTGAGGATATTCCTGCTAACTTAAAACCAAGAAAAGTGTTAGGTGATGGAAATTGTCTGTTCAACGCAGGCTCCGTTTGTGTGGTAGGAAATGAAAGTTTGGCTGTGTTATTACGCCTCCTTACTGCTGCAGAGTTGTTCCTTCAACAAAATTTTTATGCAGATCATCCCAGGTAAGAAATTTAAACTTTAATATAACTTACTTTCTAGAATACAAGACAGTGCATATTTTTGGGTTACGGTAACTTATGAGAGTAATTTTAAGAACGTTTCATTTAGGACTAAAAAACGGAAATTTAAGAAAAATGTGCGAGATCACAAAGGTGTGAACTAGTCTACGTGACGGGAACGCCTTTTCTCAGCCGCTTTTCTTGTTTTCTTCATGCCGCCCAATTTTAAACATGTGAAATTGCCTGATGTCTAGTTGTCAAACTTATCAAGTCTTTGCATCCCACCACTTGATAGTCTTCCTCGTAAAACGTGAACACCAGCGAAAATTTCTGGAATGTTTATTGTTTCGCGACCAATCAGAAGCGACAGAAACCGCAGAAGATAACCGCCAAACCGCAGCATGGATTAGTCACGACTTGATTCGAAACAACGAGCTGGCTTTTTCTTCCATGACAAATCTTCAATTTTACCATTTTCGAATTCTGAATTTGTTCTTTTTGTATTTCAGCTTATTTATGTGCAAAGAATAGATATAAATGATATGTTTAGTTACATATTACGGGAAAGCGATGTTGAAATATCGAGTAGTTAGGATCAGACAAGGCTAGACAGCGCGTTTAATTTGAAAGAAAAAAAAAACAATCAGAAGCGATGCTGACCGGTGTGCTTCACGTGCAGTTCAAAGGGTCCTGCTAGTTGGCTGTGATTGGTGATTTTCGGTCCGTATTTTTTTTGTGGCTGAGAAGCCTTCATCCGAAAACTTGTACCGTTGTAAATTTTGACAATTTACTCGCTTCTAGGTCTATTGCGAATTCGGTAGTCTGTTTTTTTAAGGTTAGTCCTGGAAGAGAAGCCAGTTCGTTGGAAGAAAAAGCAGCTCGTTGTTTCGAATCAAGTCGTGACTAATGCATGCTGCAGTTTGGCGGTTATCATTCACCTCGATTCATAAAGTTCGCGAAACAATAAACATTCCAGAAATTTTCTCTGGTGTTCACGGTTTTGGGAAAGACAAATAACTAGCGACCGAATGTAATTTTCCAAAAACAACTAAATCTACAACTTCAAAATAAAAAAGCGGAGAGTTGGAAATCATAGTTTTTTTAGCAGCCTTGCTCATCCAGTGGTTTTTTTTTTTTTTGTATTTTATGAAGTACGCTAAATTTATCGCACCGTACTCCCGGTTGCGGGAATCAAAAAATTAAGTTCGTGCGCTGATGGAATCAGCTGGAAAAGAGCCTCTGGTACTCTATAGCAATTGTGCCGTGTCGCACAGTTTGAGTAAACTTTCAGCTTTTCATAGCCAGGCGGAAAAACGAGTTGTAGATCAATCCTTTCGAACAGCTGTTTGGTTGCTCTTGTCACGCTGGGGTCACGCTGTGAATTCGCAGCAGTGGTCTTCGTACTTCGCTGCTCACGATCACGGCGAAACTGGATAATTTTTTCATCGAAGAACGGCTAATACCCTTTTCGAACTACCGTGAACGGCCAACTTTTACCGCGTTGTTCCACGCTTAAACCACTCAAGGACAAACTGTCGCGTTTTTTGATTGAACTAATTAACGTTTAGAGTGTGAACGTTACACACGAAACACAAGTTTTGAAAACGTTGCGTCGAGTTTTTTTTTTTCTGATATAAATAAGGCCCGGTACATTGAGTTCGTGGGAGGCTATCGGAAAGCCCGTGGAAACAATTTTAGACGAGAAAATGCGCGTTCTGAATTCAAGAACTCTGTCCAAGTCGAAAAGCCGTGGCTAATATTTCGCGTTTTATACCCGCGGGGGGGGGGGGGGGGGAGCACTCGATATATCCCTGAGTGGGGAGGTGCGGCCCGGTCTCTCGTACCGTAACCTATTTAAGACAAATATCGCTGATTTTCCAACCCTGTTTACAGCGGTTATCAGTCACACGCGCCCTTCAACGATTTTTTGCCATTTCAAAAACTAAGTTTGGTGGACGTCAATCAAATGTATCCATGACAATATTCGTGTTCATTTCGTCGTGTCAGTTTCACGGCCATGTAAGACAGAATTCTGATTTCTGATACCCTGTTTAAGACATTTAACCCCAAACCATACCCTGTGTATAACGATCCAAGAGGTCGCTGGAAAACTGGCGGAGGAATTTATGTCCCAGTACCCCGCCCAGTACAGCTTACGATCGAAATGTCGAGTCACAAAGCCGCGGAGGATCAAAAGAGCTTTGAAGGAACCGAATTTCCACGTGGAGCTACATGAGCTGCCTTATGTCACGAAGTAGAAATGACAGCTTGTAGTTCAATGATTGGTCACGTATAGGAAATGACACGAATTAAATACAAGGTTACTTCGTTTTTGTTTGATTTATATTTCATTTTAGTGTACACGAGTATACACAAGACTCAGTCTTGACCCGTGAGTCTAGCGAAAAACGCTCATAACATTTTATTACGAGTAGCAGTTTTGGTATTTTAGGTTATTGTTGCTAATTACAGTTTACCACCCACCTTTTTTGCCCGCTTTTTTGGGATTAACAGGATACTGATAAACAATCGATTACCGGGCTATTGTTATAATAGATTAAAAGTTGTGGTTACAAGTTGTGCGGCTTTCACGTTGTGTAATCAATATGGAAATTTAATGCGCCTGGTATCAATGCCAAAGTCAACGGAAGTCAGTATGACAAGAGCTAGTAAAAATTTTGCTGTTTATCGTCCAAAAAAAGATATCCTGTTTAAGACAAAAATTGAAAAACCGATACCCTGATTAAGATAAAAAATGATAAATTCGATACCCTGTTTAAGAGAAAAATCCCGAAAAACATACCCTGGCTGTGCGCACGTCCCCATTAAGCCCTTATAAGGGAGTATTCCCCACAGGCGGGGGGGGGGGGGGGGGGGGTTATATCGCAATATTTAGAGAAAGGAAATTCAATCGCCAGGTTTTTCAGCCTGTTAATGAGAAATCTTGCAAGCTGGGCTGTCATAACAAAGAAACATCAAAAAATGAATTTGGGTTAAAGAATAAGCCGAAGCCATAAAAACGTGCTGCGAAACGTCACAGAGTTTTTGTTGCCATTATTTTTAGCGACGACGTCAAGCTTTA
>JAHPZR010001129.1:10000-11711 GCA_019787425.1 Platygyra sinensis | reverse complement strand
CCCGAAAGTGAAGGCCTAAAAGTGGATGGTTCTGTAGGCAATGTAAGCTCTCAGAGGAAGGCCTAAATGTCGATGGCTCTGAAGACAACGAAGACTCTTGGGTTGTGGAAGGACCATATGACAATGGCTTGAAAGACAACGAAGACTCTTTAGAGGAAGGACTAACTGTCAACCGCTCGGAAGGCAACGAAGACTCTTGAGTGGTGGAAGGACTTAATGTTGATGGTTTGGAAGACAACGAAGACTCTTTAGTGGAAGGACTAGCTGTCGACTCTTTGGTGGAAGAACTAACTGTCGATCGCTTGGAAGGCAACGAAGACTCTTGAGTGGTGGAAGGGCTAAATGTCGATGGCTTGGAAGACAACGAAGACTCTTTAGTGGAAAGACAAACTATCGATCGCTTGGAAGGCAACGAAGACTCTTTAGTGAAGGAAGGACTAAATGTCAATGGCTCTGTAGACAACGAAGACTCTTTGGTGGGAGAACTAAATGTCGATCGCTTGAAGGGCAACGAAGACTCTTTAGTGGAGGAGGGACTAAATGTCAATGGCCCTGTAGACAACGAGGACTCTTTAGTGGAAAAACTAACTGTCGATCGCTTGAAAGGCAACGAAGACTCTTTAGTGGAGGAAGGACTAAATGTCAATGGCTCTACATGCAACGAAGACTCTTTAGTGTAAGTAGTAAATGTCGATATATCTGACGTCACTAAAGGCGTCAATACTGATTGTGTAGAAGACGTTTGAGATGCACTGTACCCATGGCAGCTTCCATTGCTAATCGAGACATCATCAATCGCTAAGTCACCCGTATATGAGGATCCTACTATTCCTTCAAATGTCACCTAAATGGATTACAGATAAATAAAAAGCTGCTATTCCATTCTAATATAAGGTAAAACAGAGTCCATATCCTCAGTAAAAAAGAATCATCTAGCTGAGTTATTATGTGTTTAGAACGTACAAGCGAAGAAATGAAATTCACAAAGAGCTTTGTTTTGTTTTGTCATGTTTTATTCTGGTTTGTGTGCGCCCGACTGTCTGTCCATGTCTCTGTCTTTCTTTTTATGCTGTCTTTCCTCTTTTTATGATTTCGTTTGAGTTTCGTGTGTCAGTGTGCGTTCTTTTATATGACCTCACTTCTGATACAAATTATCCAAGAAATAAAACGTGAAACGCGTTGCAGAAGACTGAGCTATCAAAAGCAAAGACACGTACTGTTTTTCATTAGAAAAAGGCTGAAGGTTTTATATTTGCCAAGCAAATCATGTATCTACCGGTTAAAACTTACAATGCCATCCAATTGAATGGTTATGTTCGCTTTTATCCAGTGACTACTATGGTTTCCTGATGCGTTGAAAACTACTGCATTTCCGCTGTACACATTAAGAGTGCCCATGGTGTCTCCATACATGTGGTAATAGAACTCGAGACAAGATAGCTCTCCATTTCCAGATACAGAGAATTCAAGCTTTGCGTTATCACCGGCAACTCGAGGCGAAGATGTCTCGATATACATGTAGTAACCTATGAACATAAAAAAAATCCATTGATTTCCCTGCCTAAGGCATAACAAAATATTTTTTCAAAATATTTACCAGTTATTCACTGAAACTGAAGCGAGTAATTGTTTTAGAATAATTTCAGAGCTAAGCAAAGAAAATAACCGATTAAAATGTAAAAACAGAGATGCAGTAGGCCATTTCCGAGTT
>JAHPZR010001129.1:0-2500 GCA_019787425.1 Platygyra sinensis | reverse complement strand
AACGACGACGACGACGATGATGATGATGATGATAACAGCCGATGAGCAATACATACACCAACGGGAATAATCGCTAATATGGTCTATATAGTTATCTTTGGTCCCAAAGGGTTTTTCCTCAGCCGTTTTAGTCATAAATAGGATGTCAAAAGTTGGCCAACTGTGCCAGCTGCAACGGTCATAAATAGAGAATTTTTGGCCAGGTCATAACGAGGGTAGGAAAAATCGCAAATGTTGGTCATAAACAGGGTTGGCGTTTTGAGAAGCGGGTTGCACACCCCACCTAATTTTTCCTGGAGTATGCCGGGGTGAATACAAAACAGTTACGAAGCTTAGCTTCAGAAGCAATAAACTGACTCGTGATCATCGCAGTAAATTTTCCAATTTAAGCAATTGGAAAGAAGAAGCCTGAAAAAATCAAGGCTCCAACGGGAGCCTTGATTGGCCTTGGAGCCTTGATTTTTTCAGGCTTCTTCTTTCCAATTGCTTAAATTGGAAAATTTACTGCGATGATCATTCTTCACTTTGATCTACAACCGCAGTTCAAATATATGAATTATTTCGTATATACTTCACATCAGACTGACTCGTCTTAACATTTACATTTAAGATTATTTCGTATCTAAAATTCGCGAATTATAGTCTAGTACTAATTCTCGTAATAATATCATAACACTGCCTTATGACTGAAAAACAAATCAAAGGCAACTGACCTGTTCCACCAAGATCTGACGATGGTCCGGTGCCAAACGACGGTGTGGGTCCAGAGTAAAGTGTCCAATCAAATACATCTAAAGTAGATTGACTCCATCTGGTGCACAAACCATTGTCAAAGCTGCATGAAATTGAAGCTAATGGAATACGTAATTAATCGTAGTTTGAAGTGCTCGCATGACAAACTACAGCTATTCAAGTGAATTTATAAAATATCATACATTGGAGTGCGGAGAAAGATATCGAGACATGATTGATGATCGCTGTTATACACAACTTAAGCAGTTGTGAGATTAGCATGAAAAAATTGCAGGCTTGAATTTGATTTAAACCACCGACCTCTGCGATACCGGGGCGGTACTCTACCAGCTGAACTTCCATGCCACCTGGGAGCTGGTCACGTTGTCAGTTCGTAATATACCCGTATGATGATAAAGAAATAAGTGAACATATGAAATATCGATTTTTTTTGTTTATAATTTTTAATCATTAGCCTGAGTTGTATGAGTAACGTAGTTTTTTAAAGTAATTAAGATTTATGGTATTGTAAACAGCCACGGTCACGGTATGGTACTATATAAATGCATTTATTTATTTGTTTATTTGTTTGTTTATTTATTTATTTATTGTGTCTTTGAACTACGGAGACATAGATACGAAGACATGAGTGATCATCACATTTATACACAATATTATCACAGTAGAGCGGTTTTCATTTGAGTGTCGAAAAGTTTTTGGTTTTGCGTTTGCTACGCAACATGATTGGCTTAAAAGATTGCCGCCACTTTTTCATCCAATCAGAAGTGAAACCAAAACCAATTGTGACGTGTTCGCATGCATTTTCCCACGCTTCGCGTCAGCTACATGTAATTACTTCGAGTTTTGATTGGTTCACTGTATTGTCTGGGTTTTTAGTGATTGGCCAGAGTAATTACTTTGGTTTTGGTTTTACGACACTCAAATGAAAACCACTCTATAAAACATAGAAAAAGCGTGTTTTATTGTTTTGCGGGTGAAAAATATATATCATAAAGCAAATAAAGAAGCCTAAACCGCGTATTACATTGTGGTAAAACACTAAAGAAATGTTGCAAACACTCGCCTGGGGCTTGTGTTTCCTACATTCAAATGCCCGTCGTTTTTTATCACAGTGTAATACACTGCTTAGGTTTCTTTATTTGTCAATTAACGTCAAGGGTTCGAATTTTGTTCAAGCCTAAATTTGTCAGGCCTAATTTCATAACTGCTTAATCCTAGAGGTTAAAAAATATCAAGAGCCGCGTATTTTATGGATGGGCCAACTTTAAACTATTAGAGGTTAAGTTGGTCTAATCTGACCTTATGAAGCTTTTTTTTTTGCTTTAATAAGGCATTTCTTTCGCCCCAATAATTGATGTATATATTTACCTGGACAGCTCCCTTCCGTAATTTAACTTGATCAATGGCCACATCACCTGTATAAGAAACTTCCAATAATTCCTTCAAATGTGACCTGCAAACATATTTTTAACAGTTGGTGAATTCTAGTCCGAAGTTTCCGAAGTAGACATATATTACGTTCTTTGCGCTAGACTCCGGAGCGAGAGGTTCGGGTTCGAGTCCTGGTCGGGGACATTGTGTTGTGTTTTTGGGCAAGACACTTTCCTCTCACGGTGCTTCTCTCCACCTTGGTGTATAAATGGGTACCGGCCAATTTAATGCTGGGGGTAGCCCTGCGATGGGCTAGCATCCCATCCAGGGGGAGTAAATGAAGGTAGGAGAGCGGCATCCCATCCAGGGGGGAGTA